>LR756421.1:5691960-5739139 GCA_902729485.2 Mus minutoides
CTAATGACCTTCAGGGAGCAATGAACATAGCCCAGCACTCACAGCCTTGCTGAGGGCCCTGCCTTCTCTTGGACAGGTCTAGGGTGGAACCTGGGGCCTTGTGCATGCTAGGTAAACTGAATCCATTACTTTTCCATTGCTGTAAGATACCCTGACAAAAGCAAGTTAAGGAAAAAGGGCTGTCTTTGACTTCCTATTGCTGGGGGATAGAATCTATCAGGGCACCGTATGGCATGGAGGCGGGAAGGAGGTAGCTGCTGACCAAGCCAAAGAAGCAGAGACAGACAAGGAAGTGAGACAAGGCTATAAGTTTTCAAAGCCCACAACTAGTGACACACATTCCCCAATAAGACTCCAAGTCTTACAAGATTTTATAACCTTTCCAAAGAACATCAGCAACAGGGAACCAAGTGTTCAAACACTGGAGCCTTAGGGAACATTCTTGTTGAAACCTACATACAAAGTGTGGTGGTGTGAACAGGAATGACCCCCCACAGGCTCATAGACTTGAATCCTTGGTCATCAGGGAATGGTGCTACTTGACAGGGATTAGGAGGTGTGACCTGTTGAAGGAAGTGTGTCACTGGGGCTGGGCCTTGACAGTTCAGGAGCTACACAGCCTAGCCTGCTGCCTGTGGATCCAGACGTAGAACTTGTAGCTCCTCTAGCACTGTGTCTGCCTGTGGGCTACCATGATTCCCACTGTGATGATGGTGGATTAAACCTCTGAAATATGTAAGCCCCAAGAGTTGGCTTTGGTCATGGTAACTTCACAGCAATAGAACACTGACTGTGACACAAGCCGTCTACCCCTCTCCTGTACCACTGGCCACTGGTTCTAAGACACAGTGTTCCACTGCACAGCCCTGTCTGGCCTCTCTGTCTCTGACAATCTACTCTCTGTGAAAAAGTGAAGGTGTGCTATATTCCAAATACTGTAAAAAAAAAAAAAAAATGTTCTTCTACTTTTAGCTGTCCCGTTTCTTAAGATTCAACCCTTGGAAACAATAAACAAAAAAACTCCTTTCTCAAAAATATTTTGTTTGTTATTTACTTATACAGAAATCAGAAGCCATAAATCATCAGAGAATTGGGAAAATGATTATAATTGTGGCAGTCTACTCCAAGGAGTACAAAAGGGCAGCTGCAACCTAAACTATGGAAATGAAAAAAAAAAAAGTCTTGTAAATGGAAAAAAAAACAAATAGCCTTACATATGCAAATATGATTGCAGCTATGTTAACTATATGCAAATGATGCCATAATATTTGCATATGTTCTGGAGGGAGAGAGGTGGTTTAATTTCTAGTGTTGCTGTTGCTGTTGTCTGGACTGGGATTTGATGCTAGGCTCCAGCGGCTTCTTTTATCCTTGAAGTTTGGGATGGAGCTCCTGAGGCCCTGGGCACGGGCAGTCATAGCAACCCTGGGTCAGCCACACTGACAGCTGTGCACGGCTAGGATTGTGCACATCTGTACTCCACTATTTAGGTTTCTTTGTTACTGGCTTGTTTTCTTTTGCTCTATATCTATGCTTTGGAACCTAATTCTAACCCCTACGTGATTTTAAAACCCAGAGTTTATCCAATAAATTTAACATAAATAAGAAATTGCAAGTTTTCATTAAAAATTTAAGATTGATAGTAGTGCATTTTATCCAGAATATATCTTTCCAGGATATATTGCCAAATGTCATGTCTTACCTTTAATCCCCTAAATATGTTCTTTTTCAAGTAAAAAAAAATTTAAAAAGATACATACTCTGATGTTTTGTCATTAGCAGTCATTACATGGAAAAGTCTTGCACATAATAGATTGGATTGCTTTCTAGTTCATCTCCCCCACCCCACCCAAGAATGAGCTCAGCTCTGTTTCTAGTTTTCTTTGTCTTAGAACCATCCCGTCCCTCTCACGGGAACCAGCCGGCACTGTTTTAGCTTTGACCGGCAGAGTCTGTTCCCAGGACAAATGGCCAGTGTTCCCGGCGAAATATGGATGCAATTCCCAGCCCAGAGGAATGAGCCCTGCTCAAGAGCAGATGTACACAGCTGGTCTGGCAAAGGCTTGGCCACGGTCGCTTTGTTCAGCTCTCTTAGGCTTAAGCTTTAAAAGAGTTTCTGAATGCTTGCACTGGCCTTCCTCCATACGTGAGACTTAATGGAAAGAGAAGACAACTGTGTTCATATACAGAGAATGTGTATAGAGACTCTGTAGAAGGAGTCTTCCTTTTTGGACTTAGATGATCAATTTGATTTTATCCAAGTTCCTTAGCACAAATCAAGTGTACAGACAAAGTAAGAAGTCTCAACAATGTTTGTTAAAAGTGAATGTGGAATGCGGAGGAACATAAAGCAAAAAGCAGGTCTTGTTTTCTCAGGCCAGTCAGAAGATATGTGACTGTGTCAGGCAACAGACTATGAGGTTTCATTTTGACTAGACACAAGGAAAGTGTGCCTTTTCTAATGCACGAGTACTACAGCCACTCCATGCTGCAAGGTCCAAGGAAGCCTTGCTTTCCTTATGACTTTGCAGTCTAGCTGGTCACAGCTTTAAAAGGCAGACAAAAAGAAGGAAGACAAAAGGGACAGGTTGTGGGAGGAGGCAAAATAAGGCAGGGAAAATGTTCTAGTGAGTAATGTTACATTGTTTCTAATCAAACATACTTGTGTCTGTAGCAAATGCAAGGGGCACATTTGTTTCCATAACTATTTACTATAACTATTTACTACTAAAACATATTCAACTTCCAAATACAGATAATGAGGGTTTTTTTCCTGAATAAATGTGATTAACTATTCATAGGCATTTAAGGTTCAATCAAAGGCTGGGAAGATGGCTCAATGGTAAAATTGTTGCCTAGTGTTCAGGAAACCCTGACTTCCTTATATCTCCAAAAGGAAGAGGGTGTTAGAGGCTTGATACTCTTTTCTGAGACAGGGTCTGGCTCAAGGTGTATTGCCTCTGCACTGATTTCTGCCTCTGCTGGTTAACTCGTGCTCACACACCACTCATCAGAAGCAAGCGAGCAACTGTTGAACTCCTGTCTCGCACAGGAATATATAATGCTTGATAAATATCTACAGGATTAATGGATAGTTACAAAAATAAAGTGATTAAAATAAACATTTCAGTTTGCCTATCAGACTGTGAACTTGCAGACAACAAACTTAACAAGGTCAAATTGCAGTGTCCAGGTCTGGCTTCGTACTGTGTCCAGAAGAGTCCCTCCATGTGCTGAGTAGTAGTCAGGCCGTGGAGATGTGAGTGGTTATAAGGGAGTGTGGGTGGAAAGGGAAATTTGGAACCAGGAACTAGAAGTGAGAAGAGTGAGAAGCTAAATTGAGCCCTTAGGCTTGCAATAAATAATGAATCGGCAAATGAGTAAACTAGATAGAAAAATTCTTGGGCATTAGTCTGCTATGCTCAATTGCAGAGGAAAGTGTGGCTTATACCACCCTCTGAAAGGCTAGGACAAGATACCATAAAGTCATCCTGGAAGACATTTGAGCTGTGAACACAGAAAAAGATTCCCAGCAGAGACAGGCCTTCAATGGCAAAGGGACCAGCAAATCTCACTTAGCAGTTAAATCTAGAAAGATCCACAACACTAGAACATACAGATACTGGCTTCAAAGTGGCTGTCATCTGGGAGGTCACACGGTGGGGAAATCAAGAGCTGGCATGCGGGGGACCATCATGAGCTTAGGAACTGGAGTCAGACTCTGCTCTTGATGGACTTGCTGAGTGGCTGTATGAACTTCAATGTGCTGAGTGCTTGAATTCCTCCTTCTATGACCTTGGGTGATTAAATCCTCAGGGAAACAGGAAGAGATGAACAATCTATGAAAATAAAGGCTTGAGGGCTGTTCCTATCTGGGGATACTGCGAACACACTTCTCCCCACTGTCAGCTTCTCCCCACTGTCAGCTTCTCCTCACTATCAGCTTCTCCCAACTGTCAGCTTCTCCCAACTGTCAGCTTCTCCCCACTGTCAGCTTCCAGCCTGCATCTGAAGATGGCTGAACTCTCTGTGAGTTTGCAGATTTATGGAGTCTGTGTATTATATAAGATTGCATTTCCCAAGCTGCTGAGTCTGGGGCTTATTCTTGTGTTCAATGAGAAATTCTACAGATAGCAGAATAAATGGAATGAGCAGACGCCAGCTTTCTCATTTAAACAATTATGAATGGTTTCATTTTGTGTGTTATTTGCTGCTCTTACATTCCTTTTCCCTGCAGCCTAGAACTAAAGCCTTTCTGTTATAAAAGCCCATAGAGATTAAGAATTTAATTAAGAAGCAGCAGAATGTGTAATTAGCACAGCCCCCAGCAAAGAGGGCAGAAAACCCACCTCTGAGGAGGGAAGTCAACTGTGACCAGTCACCATCCCCCAATACACAATCCTGCCAGGAAAGGAGACTCAGGAGGGAAAGTTTGAAATATTGGAAAGATGCCCCAACCTTCAAGGGGAACCAGAAAATACAGTCCATACCACAAACAGGAAGGTTCCCAAAAGCTTCTGGAACTCTGCTCGCCCCTGAGTCTGTAGCTGCCAGCCTAAAATCGCAGCAAAGCTCATGCTCTTCTGGACAGATCTTTACCATACGGGCCCTGCAGGTGTGATTGCTATAGCCAAGTCCCAGGTGCTGACCATGTCAATGGAGAGGCATCCCATCTCTTCGAGGTGGACAGATCTTCCTTTGTATTATCTATAATGGAGTGGAAATCTTGCTATGCCCAAGCTACCCACTTTTGTCTCTCTATCCTAAAGAAAATGCCTTGAGAAGAGAGGCATCTTCATCATGTACATTTGAGCTCCCCTCCCAGGGCACCTGGGATGTAGCCAGTGCTTTCAGATGGCAGGATGGCATGTTAGCTTGGTTGGGAGGGTCATTCTGAGAGATGGAGATGGGGATGGGGATAGAAGGGGAGTCGTGATGCAGTTTTAGGTGCGATGATGACCTGACCTAGGCTGAACTCCTCTCTCACATCAGCATCAGAATCTATGTCTGTGCTCCACCATACAAGGTTTACTCCAGAGTTTGCAAGCTGCCATTCTCATATCTCTATTGAACGGAAAAAAGAAAAGCATCTTGGATTGTAGACCTGGCTCAAATCTCTGGAGAAGAAATATTTTTTTGTATTTGGGGTGAACTGATTGTTGCTATTAACAAGATGAAAACATAGTTGCGACTCTATCCAGTGGACACACTAAAGATCATGGTACTAAAGACATTGCTTTTCCAGAAAAACTTTGATGACAGAACCTTTGAGAGAAACTTGGGCAGATAAACGCACAGACCTGGGGTAGCTCAGTGCTTGCTTTTGTGGTAAATACTCCCCAGAACCTTAGCTAAGGAACGTGAGGTCCAGCAGACACAAATGTCTAGAGAAACATCTATTTTTTCAAAATTTGGAATTCATTGGTTCTATTAAAAACCCAAAGGTTCTTCCTATATAAAGAAGGTTCTTAGGTGGTATACATTTTACTTTTGTTCTAAAGTTTTATTTGTTTGTAATCAAAACTATCCTTCAAGTTTCTTTAAGTGATTTTGAATAATTTCAAATGATGCCCTGGAATATAATGTCACACAGACAGACAGACAGACAGACAGACAGACACACACACACACACACACACACACACACACACAAACACACACATTTGAGACCTATCTGGCTGGACTAAAGGAATATAATGTGTAAAAATATTATAGTAGACATTCTTTCTAAAATAATTATTGAATTATTACAGGGTGGGGAACTTTTAAGTCTATTTTGAAAGTCATGCATTCTCTTGGTGAGTCTGATCCAGGGCTTCTACCCAAGAGCCATCATTTCTGTCCAGGCCCAGCTGGGAACCCTATCCATGTGGGCTGTTGGCAACCATAGCTCTCACTCCTCATCAAGTACAGGCCATTACATAGAGTCACAAATGGTCAAATACAGAAAACAAATGACCATGGGGTACCCAGACCCAAATCTATAAGACAGTCTTTACACCTAAAGCTTGGGGAAGATGGAGGAAGACACGGTGGGAAGAGGACCAGGATAATTGCTGCTGGATATTGTCTTCTGACAGAGAAGCTGCACCCATAAAATCTCAACAATGTGGCTGTCTAAATAAGACCTCCAAAGACCATACCAGTCAACATGCCAACATGGATGGGAGTAATGCTTAAAGGCCGCAAACCTAGGTGAAGGTCTAGGCAGCTAACTGCTGCTAAGGAAGGGACTTTCCTCAGGGATGAAACCCTCAATGTTCTCTCTCTCTCTCTCTCTCTCTCTCTCTCTCTCTCTCTCTCTGCACCCCCCCTCTCACACACACAGCAACTTATTAATTGGTCTAAACTCTGTGTGTGCGTGTTTGTGTTTGTGTGAGTCATTAATTTGAGATAGATAGAGGGGATGTTGGAGGAGTTGGAAGAGGGAAAGATGCCAATGATGTATATGAAACTCTCAAAAATATTTTTTAAACTTGCTTAAATGAGTTTAAAAATATATGGACAATATATACACGCACACACAGAGTTTAGACCAATTAATAAGTTGCTGTGTGTGTGAGAGAGGGGGGGTGCAGAGAGAGAGAGAGAGAGAGAGAGAGAGAACATTGAGGGTTTCATCCCTGAGGAAAATCCCTTCCTTAGCAGCAGTTAGCTGCCTAGACCTTCACCTAGGTTTGCGGCCTTTAAGCATTACTCCCATCCATGTTGGCATGTTGACTGGTATGGTCTTTGGAGGTCTTACTTAGACAGCCATATTGTTGAGATTTTATGGGTGCAGCTTCTCTGTCAGAAGACAATATATGGAGCTCTGAGCTCCATAGCATCAGCATCCCTGCTGCTGATAGCTGTGTGCACTGCCAATTGCTGAAGGATGAAGCTCACTTCTGAGATGATCGCCACTGCAGAGCACCCTGGTTTAAGAAAGGCTAAGTAAACAGTAGCACTCGCAACTTCTCTGCAATCACATCCTGCTATAGCTTTCCCCCAACATACATGCACAATCACACACACACATGCACACCCATGCAACACATGCACATGCAAACTTACACACATGTGCATGCAAACTCACACATACTCACACACATGCACAGGCTCACACACACCCGTACACATACACACACATGCACATGCAAACTCACACTGGCATGCACGCACACATGAGAACAGACTCAAGTGCTGGAGGGTGAGAATAGAAGGAAGCAAAGACTTGCAGCTTCTTTTCCCACTTTGCCACCTCTGCAAAACTCATTCTGCTTCATAATTGTGTCGGTTGGAAGGGACTACTAAGCCACAGAGTACAATATGTTAAGCAGATTTCAAGTCATTTCTAAGATTATTTGGGGCCTTTCTCTGGTATGTTTTGAAATGATATATAATTCTCCAGAATAATTTAAGACTTAGTCAGAGGGCTTGCATGGATGCCTGTCCCTGGTTAAATATTCATCCCTATCCTACCAGGCTTCCCAGGAAGGGGATGAAAAGGCAGGGTGCTGTGGTCCAGGGTTCCCATCCATTAGCATTCACTATCCACTGATAGGCATAGACATAGCAGCTCTTCATCTGCAGGAATAAACAGATGCACCTGTAATCTGTTTCATTTAAGGCCAGTGAAGGGAGTAATTGACACATTTTCCTGATCATTTCACATGTGCCAATCTGGGTGTCCCACACTTATAAAATTCCTCTGAGGACAATGAATTTATATGAGTGTCTACAGAGTACACAAAGTATCATTAGCAGTATAAACCCTGGAAAGCTGAGCTTGGGGCCAGGAACATAAGGCAAAAATGCTTTCAGAAAGCAAGTAAGTATTTCCATAATAATAAAAATAATAATGATGATGTAATGAATATTCATAGTCTTAGTTTCTCCATTAAAAAAAAAAGTGTTATTGCTCCCCCCCGCCCCCGGGGAGGACAGGAAAGAGGACTCAGTGACTAGAAGAGTACCTTTGCTCTTGCAGAGGACTTGCGTTCAGTTCTCAGCACCCACATGGTGGCTCACCACCATCTGTGACTCCAGTTCCAGGAGATGGAAGGCCTTTTCCTGGCTTCCTTGGGGTCCTGCATGTACATGATGCACACACATGATATATATGGAGTCTCTAACCCCTGACACAAAAATTAAAAAAAAAAAAAAACCTAAAACAGTTGTTACATGTTTTCTAATTATAGATTGTCTAGGTGAGAAAAATTGAAATGTATACACATTCACTGAAAAGAAAATAGCACTCACTTATAACTGCCTCCTAAAAATAACTCCCACCAACAGTGGATGCTCTCCGTGTTATAAAACCAACAGATAGTATCATTTTCAAATCTGGCACATTAACAAAACAAGAAAACCTAATGAGTATTCAGTTAGATTTTTAAATTTTGGTTCGGAAATCTAATGTAGCAGAAATGCGGTTTTAATGCCAAACAAGATAGATTTTAGAAAGAAATATTTTCAAATATTCTGACTTGAAATCTCTACTTCATCAAAACTTGCATGAAGTGATTTTACTTTAATTAACAGCACTGTGAATGTGTTGATCAGTCATAGTTCATATCGGATTTTTAGTTCTGATATGAATGCACTAGAGAAGGGAGGGGTAGCATCAGATTTCAATTATGGTAATTAGCCAGGAATTAACAGGAGCCAAGGGGGCATGGACACAGAACACAAAAAGGAACTCTCTAGGCAGAGCTGCTCTCCAATTGGTTGTCTGCTGCTGCCTGTAATCCCTTCCTCTTTAAGGTGAGAGTGTTTGTATCTATTGTCTGCTTATCCCTGCACTGTACTGATACTACAGTGACCAGAACAAAAAGAAAAAGGAAAAACTAAAGTTCGACAAAATGAGTCAGGGATGGGAACACAGCTCAGAGGGAGAGGTGTTTGCCACACAGGCAATGGTACCTGAATTTAGATGACTGACATTCATGTAAAACCCAGGCCCGATGGCCTATGGATGTCTTTAAACCAGCACTGAGGAGACAGAGACATAAAGAATCTGAAGGCTGGCTAATCAGGAGCCCAGTCAAATAATAGAAGTGTAGATCCAAAAATAAGATGGGAAGTGACTGAGAAAGGCTCCTGATATCAACTTCCGACCTGCACATGTACACGTGAGCACACACACAAACACAGATGTGCAGTATTCACACATAACACCCGTACACACAGAGGAATACATTGTGCACGACAGTTTCTTCCTTAGTAAGCTAAACCATAAGCCTACACATTCCGTTAATTTTGTTGTTGTTTTGTTTTGTTTTGTTTTTCGAGACAGGGTTTCTCTGTGTAGCCCTGGCTGTCCTGGAACTCACTTTGTAGACCAGGCTGGCCTCAGAAATCTGTCTGCCTCTGCCTCCTGAGTGCTGGGATTAAAGGCGTACACCACCATGCCCGGCTCGTTAAATCATTTCTTTTTTGTTCTGTTTGTTTGTTTGGTTGGTTGGTTGGTTTTTCGAGACAGGGTTTCTCTGTATAGCCCTGGCTGTCCTGGAACTCACTCTGTAGACCAGCCTGGCCTCAAACTCAGAAATCCGCCTGCCTCTGCCTCGCAAGTGCTGGGATTAAAGGTGCGTGCCACCCCGCCCGGCTGTTAAATCATTTCTTGATCTACCCTCTCAAACTTTGGAAATCAGCAAGTATCTGTCTTCTACTCAGTTACCTTCTGCATGTATGAAACCAGGCGTGTAGCTGTCTTGTTTCAGATGAGTGTTATATGCTCCAGGCTAATCTCTTTCACCGGCTGTTTCTGACTGATGTAATGTGGCTTCTCTGAAGCCCCATCCCACCATTCTCATCCCTTTCTTTCAAATAGGTGTCAATATCCTTAGCAAAATGTGGGGCCAAGAAAGGAAGTTATTCATGACAGTGTGCAGAAAATACCAGGGCTGTTACCGCCATATACATGAATCATGTATACAATTTTTAAAAGTCCATTAAATTAGGCAGCACAATGTTGTGTGACAGAATTTTCCTGGGAAGATGTATATGTATACAACACACACACACACACACACACACACACACACACACACACACAACATACCTCATAAAGAGAGGCCACAACAAACGAAAGCCCTGGCTAACAGGCTGATGAATAAGGCTACTTATGTAAAGCCCGGGCATGCAAGCAGCAGCTGCATCACTGAAAAGCTTACTCTACCACAGGTGATGACTTAGGAAAGCTACGTCCCGTCCCAGCAGCTCTCTGCACAACCTACAGACAGCTCAGGTCCAAGAATCTCCTCTCTGTAGCTTATCTGTCCACAGTCCTGGTGGTGTCCCCAGCTGATGGTGCTGTTTGGGAAGATTGAGGAAGCTCTTGGAGGCAGAGCCTTGCTGGGGGGAGTACATCACTGAGATAGGTTTTGAGGTTTTATAACCTGGCCCCATTTCCTATGCTCTCTCTACTGGTTGTGTGCAGATGAAACAAGACCTTACTGCTTCCTGCTCCTTCCTCCATGCCTTCCCTCCTGCTGCCATGCCTTTCCTGGTGTGAAGGACTCTCTCCTCTGAAAGTGTAAGCCAAACCAACCCTTTCTTCCCTGCCTTGCGGTTTGTTCCTGCTGTTGCATCACAGCAACAGAATACTACTATACGCCCCCTCTGTTTGTGTATTGGTGGTCTTGACGTTTCCTAATAGAATGAAAATTGTTAACAAATGGGAGGAAGGGGACAAATCCCTTTTACAAAGAAATGACAAACTAAGAGAACTGTGATCCTTAACCATCCTCAGGGACTTCCTGATCAGCTCCAATGAATCGTCCCTCCTGGTTTACTTGTTTGTGTGATACTTGTAGAACCAAGAACTTGTCAAACGTCTTAATCTTACTCATACAAATTTGTGATCTTCCTGCAAGCCTCCTGAATACTGGGATTACTGGCATGTGTCACAGTGTCCAGAATGTCAGGTATCATAATGACCTACAAAAGCAGTAATGCCCCATAACGTAATTACCTATTAATTGAACCAAAGGCTATAAATGCATGTTTTTCTCAGTACCCTAAGATGAAGTCCCACAGTGTTCAGGAAGAAGAGTTTAATTTTCTTCACTCTCTTAGGCTAAAATTAAGTGCAATATTCCAATTTTTAAAGGGTCAAATTTCATCTCAAGCCATGGAAATGCTTCCAGTAGTACTCAGAGATGGATGGATATATTATAAAAAAGTCTCTATCTCCAGGTGTTGAGAACTCCAGTCTCAAGGTGACTCCAGTGACTCTTGCATCAAATGGATAGCAGCAGAGATGGTGAGACCATTTCTCAGTTTAAAAATAGTCCGTGACAGTTTGCCTGGTTCAACAATTATCATGGGCCTAGATAGGCCCATCAGGCCTGAGTTCCGGTGGGACAAGAGACAAGGAACACAGGAGGTGGCTGCACACTGTACTTCATTTGTCTGCTCCGTGTTCCTGTGGTCCATGACTTGCACAGGCAGTGACTCCAAAGGACAGGATATGGAATGAGATTGAATTTCTGACACTCTGATACTCATGAAATATTTATTTATACATGGAAAAGGGGGACTTGGAATGACTCCTTCACTGTTGTTGTTGGATATCAAACCATTTAAAATTATGCCCTGAGCCCAAGTAGGGCTAGACCACAAAGGGCATCAGATATCTTTCTGTGTTTTGTTTAGAATATTTCTGCATTTATTGTTTATGTCAAGAACCCTGTCCTGTTTTAATTAATAGCACTTTTGTTTGAATTGTGAGTGACATTTTGAGCTAAGCAGATGGATTGAAGGAAAGCCTGCATTAAAATGTAAAAAAAGGCTGGCTTATGATTATGCATAAGAATCCAACTTTTACAATTATTTCTGAAAGCCATTTTCATCAAAATACATTCATTGAGTAAAAGAAAAAAATTTCCTAAAAGCAAAATAAAATTTAAAAATATAAATCATCATCCAAGCTTTGAAATTATGATAACATTCAGAAGCAAAATAGAAACGTGATTAAAGTGCAACCGTGAATATAATTTTATCAGAATTTCTAAACAACAACAAAAGATCTGGTTTGATGGTTGATGTCTTTGTACTCGTGTGGTATGCACTTGGCACCATTTCCATTATCCAGGAAAAATCACATGTGTACACTTTGTGGTGGCTAGGATGCCGTTTTCCTAGTAATTTTGTAAGGTTCATCACCCATCAGAAGCCCTTGAGCCAAAGTGATGAAGATATGATGAGACAGTGGCTTGTGAGGTTCTGCCATAGTTTAGGTTTGCAGAGTGAGTGATAATAAGAATTGTGGAGTGTGTAGAATGAAACAAACCCAAGCTGGGGGATGTTTGTGTTCTCTATGGATGTTGCCTGCTTGCACGATGATATGCTTTCTGTGAGCACCAGTTCATGGACTATGCAGGTAGCACATCCACTTGGGGAGAACCCTTCCTCTGGACTTCATTGTACGGTCCAAGTAGGATTTTCCAGCTTATCCTACATCTTCTCTGCAACCACCTGGTAGGGACAATCAAAGGGCTTCTTGGTTTTACACTCGTCATTGTTTGAGACAGGAGGATGAAGATTCTGCCAATCAAATTATCTTGGGAACTTCTCAATTAGGAACTAGACTTTTGGAACTAGAACTGGCCATCTAAGTGATACATGACTTTAATCTCAGCACTTAGAAGGCAGAAGCAGGTGGATCTCTATGAATTTTGGGTCAGCATGGTCTACAAAGTAAGCTTCAGGTCAATGAAGGCTGCATAGTGAAAAGTAGTCTATATAAGTACACACACACACACACACACACACACACACACACCCACACACCTGAAATTAGTATCAAAGAAGCATACTAGTTAAGATACTACTCATGGCTACAAGTGCAAAGGGGGAAAGTTTCAAGTCTTTTACACAAGATGTCAGATGAGAGCTGACATCAGTGGGAAACAGAATAAAAACCTTTAGAGACCATGTACTCAATAAAAGAAGAAGACCCCTGTTCTAGTTACAGTCCTGTTGTTATGATAAAATACCCCACAGGAAACATGATAAGTGAGGAAAGAATTTGACTTAAAATTCAAAGTCCATCATTGGATAATCCAAAACAAAGACTTCAATCATCTAGTCACATCACATCCACAGTCAAAAGCAGAGAGAAATGAATACATGCTTGTACTCAGCTCTAACTGTCTATTCTTCTATAGTCTAGGACCTCCTGCCTAGGAAACGGCACTTCCCCAAATGGGTGGGTTTACTAATATCATTCAAGTGAATTAAGACAATCTCCCACAGAGAGACCCATAGGCCAACCCAATGCACTTACCCCTTTTGCATGTGGTTATAGGCTGTGTCAATGTAACAATTAATGGTAACTATCATAAATATTGTCCAAAATTAATATTTACATGACTGTATAAATCAACTAAATGCTTGAAGCCATGTTAAATTATATTTATTAAATGATTGTAAGATTAGAAACTTCAGTGAAGTGTCTAGTTTACTTTATTTCCCCTCTCCATATTTGAGAAATAATTTTGAGAGCTGATAGCCTGCTATCATGGAGAGAAATAGCAGCCACTGGATGGAAAGAATGAAAGAGGGCTCCTTCCAAGACTCATTCCCAGCAAACTGTCATTAGCTGACCATCTGGAAGATCTGTAGGTGATCTTATTGAGAATTTGCCTACATTTGACCTGGATCCAGGCTTGCTCAGAGTTGACCTTTTATCTGGTAGCATTTGTTTAAATAATCCGCACCAGCCATTTGCTATTGCAGTTGCTAGACATGCTGGTAATGATAGGGATAAACTTCAAGCCAGCTGAAGACCTTGAAGGAAAGCTGTGGAATAAAGTCCGTGAGAAGATTGAGGGCTAGAAGCATGCAGAGGCTGTTGTAGGGTTGTGATTATCTTTACTCAGGGGGAAGATAAAGAAGGCTCAAAGCAGGCAGCCTGGCTCTATCCTGAGAAAGAACTAAAGGTCAAAGCAGAGTTGAAAACAATCTGCCAGGGTGTGGACACCAGGCCCCAACATGCAATGGGCTGCTCAGAAAAGGAGAGCTGCCAACCCAAGGCTTCAGGCAAACACTGCGCTACTGCTATCTGGCCACTGAGTTACCTGCACAATGACTTCAGAGACAGAGACCATAGAACAAAGACAATAAACTTAGTTCTAGATAGACAGTAAGTAAGCCAGAAACCATGATAACAGGCACCTGTAACAACAGCAAAGGAAAAGAACAGCAGGGAAGCTCATGCCTAGAGTAGCCACCGAAGATCTCAAACATCGGAGAGAGCAAAGAAAGCAGACAGCATGGCTCATATGCAGGAAAGGTAATAAGAAGCTGCCTGAAACCTTACCTGAAAACAGGAAGGCACTAGACTTATTATTCAAATCATCCATCTATCTTACCCATGCTTACTGAATTAAGAAAAGTATATGTAAAGAGCTAAGGGGAATATGTAAATAATGTCTTACCTAATTAAGATCATCAGCAAATAGGAGCTGTGAGAAAACAAACAAACAAACAAACAAACAAGAAAACAAATGTTGTTCCTATACTTTTAGGGTACAGTCAGGCGTGATAAAGGTCATGAGTTTCTTATAATTCCTCTTCACATTTGAAAGATCTATTGGAGTCTACTATCTCATCTTAAGATTTGATAGTTTGTACATCTCTAGGATATGAGTTCTGGAAAGTTTGTTTCATTGAAGCACACAGATGTCCATGGTGGGTTTGTTGTCATTGTTTTATCTTCTTTCCCATTATCACAACCCCACACAGGGGCTGGGGAGACAGTCCAGTGGTTGAAGTGTTTGCTGTGCAAGCAAGAGGACCAGAGTCTGCATCTCCAGAACCCGCATAGCAATGTCTGGGCATGGAGCCTGCCTGAAATCCTAGCCTCAGAATGTGGCGATGTGAGGAAATACTTTGAATAAGATGGCTATCAAGACAATCCCTTTTAGGGATCTCCATGTTTGATTAAGAGACTCTATCTCAAAGTGTAAGGTGGAAGATTCCAGACATAAACTTCAGGCCTCCATATGCATATACCTATACGAACTACACAAACACATACCACTCACTCACATATACACACATACACAAAAGAAAAAAGAGCACAAACATGCATATAGGTCTGGTTCTGAAGATTTTAATGATGAATTCTAAAAAATAAAAATATAAAAAAATACTCAAAAAAACTTTTAAAGAAGAATTGAAACCAAATTCTCCTTCAAAAATTGATTTTTGAAAACAGAGAAAGGACATTTTCTAATTCTATCTATGAGCACAGTATAATTCTACTACCAAAACCAGACAAACATATTGTTCTAGTGGCTGTGATCAAATATTTTGACCAAAAACCAACCCAGGGAAGAAAAGCCTTAGTTGGTTTACAATTTCAGGTCAGAGTTCATTATTGTTGGGAAGTCAAGGCAGGAACTTAAGGTATAATGTTCATAGTCAAGAGCAGAGAGAGAATAAACACATTGATCCTTCCTTGCTTGCTTGGCTGCTTGCTTGCCTGCTTGCTTGCTCACTCTCTAGTGTTTTCCTCTCTTTCAGTTGTAGAGACCCTGCCCAGGCAATGATAATGCCCACAATGGACTGGGTCTTCCTGAATCAATCAATCAAGACAATTCCCCACAGGCATGATCTCCGGTCAACATTATTTAGATAATTCCTCAGTTGGGTCTTTGTTTTTCAGGTCATTTTAGGTTTTACTAAGTTGATAGTTAAGCTAAGCATCAACACATCAACAATAGAGTAATAACTAAGAAAACCGTTATAAAAACAAAGACTTCAGGGAGAAAGAGCACCTTACAACAGTGCTGGAAAGCTAGGTGTCTGCCTCCCAACCCTGATACTGGACTCTTACCAAAATGGTAGGTACAAATGTTACCTCAAGTGAACTGCAAACACAAATGTAAAGCTAACCTACAAAACTCATGAGAAGCAGCCATGTGTCCTGGCAGGCTTAGATTAGGCAATAAGTAATGGGATAATACCCTAGCAAGACAGAAAAGAAAAGGCATCCTGGCAAGTTGGGTCTTATAAAAATTAGAACCTCTTGTGCTTCAAAGAATGAACACAAAGCTGAGCATGGTGGCACATGCAATCCCAACACTTGGCAGGCAGAGGCAGAAGTATCAGGTGTTCAAGGCCAGCTTGGACTGTTTCATAAAACAAACAAACACTATTATTAGATAAATGAAAGATAATACGTAGAACATTAAGAGAAAATACTTGTCAGACATGTATCCAACAAGATACTTGTATCCATGATATATAACATGCCCTTAAAAAGGAGATCAATAATAGAAAGAAAGTAACCCACTATGAGAGGCAAAGAAATTAAGAGAGATATTTCCCCACAGAATGTATTCAATTGCTAATAAGAGCATTAAAAACATTAACTATGGGAATGCCAATAAAAAAAAACACAATGAAATGGTCCCTTTAGGCCCACCATGACATCAAGAATGAAAATATGACTAGATACAGATGATCATACTGTAAAGAAATTAAAATATTCACATTTTGCTTATACAGAGGTAAAATAGTTCGGGGACCTTAGATGACATTTGGTCATTCCTCCAAAAGTGAGATATAAAGACTTCTTGATCAAGAAAGATGAAAACATATAAGTCTTGACTTCACAGTCAAGAAAGATGAAGAAGCTTAAGTCCCAGCAAAGGCAGGAACACATGTGATAGGAACACAAGCATCCACGGTGAATTATTAGTAATTGCCCTAGAGAGTAAAGATCAAGACATTAAGAGCATACCCACTGATTGATGGTGTGCTGGGCTGGGGCTCTGTGGCAGAACAGTGAAGTCCTTGCTGTATACTCAGCAAGTTGTTGCAACTTAGGAGTTGAAAGAAGGGGGTGTACGCGAGGGGTCAGCATTTGGAGGGCATCTTCCTATGATGCTAATGTGCTTGGGAACTAGCTAACACGGCCTACAGTTCTGTAAATAGTGATTTCATAAAGGGTCCTGAACCGTTATCTTCAGAAGGCCAGAGTTAAGGCTTGTGAGTTTCTCAGTTAGAACAGAAAGAACAACCATGGTTTCTTAAAGGGCGGCATGGCAGGGAAGCTAGTGTGCCCCAGGTTCGCTCTGCTATCAGGTGATGGTTTTCATTCTCATACTGGGGACAGCCAGTGAGGGACACTCAAGTCCTTAAGCAATGCTAGAAGGTGGTGACTTGGCCTCTCGTAGAGGAATGCACAGGCTCTACTCTGGCCTGAGATACTAGTGGTCACACAGCTGGAAACGGAGGACATGACCCAGGGAAGCTGAGCTGGAGACTGGGCCAGGCTACTGCATTCATTTTGTGGTCTAGTTGTCAAATCCAATACAGTCTCCTCGGTTTTTTTTTGGTTTTTTTTTTTTTTTTTTTTTTTTTTCTATTGAAGCCATTGGGTTGAATTTCTATCATTTGCCAGCAAAAAATCTGGAATAATACCTACATTTAAAGAGAAGCAGTACTCAAAGTGGATTGACCTATTATAACCTGAGAACCGGGTGCATATTACATGGTGATGACTGAAAGTAAAGATAGAGGGTGTCCTGTTGCAGTAACACTGGCCAGAAAGTTGTTAATGGAGAATTTAAGCTCAAATCCTCACTAGGACGACTCTGAAGCTGGAGGGAACCAGTGATATGATCAAAGCTCTAAATGTTTAGGAAGAATTCCTGGATCAGCAGCTTGATCACTGTGAGCAGCCTGTGTTTGTCTCTCCTCGGCTTTAATTTGACTAGCAAGCCCTGCGCAGATGCTGCTGAGTTATTCTACAGGCCACGGGAAAGAGTTGCTTGTCCTTCCCCACCACACACACACATACATAAGCACGGCTTCTATTCAGGTTTCTGAGAAATAAGCACCGACTTCCTGTTGACACTTGACTCTTTCTTTGCTAAAGGTCTCTAAATTTTGCCGAATAATTTTGCTATTAATCAGTTTAGTTTTTCTGATAAAAATAATCCTGGGAATAATCATTATGCCTCACCAAACTACATATGCAATGGTCCGAAGCTATCAAATTTACTGTCGATGCCTTAGTGTTTATTAAATATGTCTGTATGAGGAGGTTTCAATTATTTCCTCATATAATAGTGTAGTTCATGCTAAATAGGTGTAATCAGTTTTAAAGACTAAAAGAATTAAAGGTAGCTTAAGTATCTCCATCCTCTAAAGGGAATTTAGAATACATTCTATGGACTTGGTTCATTTTCCACCAAAAAATGGGTGTATTATATTTTTCTGTAAAAATATGTAAAAAAATAAAATGCAAGAGAGTACGGAATCAGCTTCCCTGACATATATAACACAAGTGTGGAGCCAGTGGGACCTGGAGTCAGTAGTCACTGAGAGAACAGATCCATAGATAAAAACAGATGCCTCACAGAAGCCCATCAGATGTCTGCTAAAACTTAAACGAGCATTAGAAATTCTGTAAAACAAGATGCTGTCCACAAATATCTTGATTAACCAAACTCCTTATCGAACTTGCAGGAAGATAGTCATCTATGTGTTTGAGACCTAGAGAGCCATTGAAAGGAGATGGGAGATTCTGATCCTGGGCCCTGTGGGATTATAGGGCTCCAGGCCAGCATCGGGGAGTTCCCTGTATGAACAGCAGGTAGACCAAAAAAAAAAAAAAATCCCTTTAACTTTGTAAAAGCAAAATAGACTGTAATTTGGGAGAAGTATATCATTTTCTTTGGAACAACATATTTGAGAGCTGGGCGCAGGGTTACAGGTCTCTAATTCCACCAAAATGGGAGATCAGGAATTCAGTTCAGCATTGGTTACATAAAACTCTGTGTCAAAAAAAAAATCTGAAGAAAAAGGAGGTGGAGGAGGAAGAGGAAGAGGAGGAGGAGGAGGAGGAGGAGGAGGAAGAAGAAGAAGAAGAAGAAGAAGAAGAAGAAGAAGAAGAAGAAGAAGAAGAAGAAGAAGAAGAAGAAGAAGAAGAGAGAATAACCTTCACACAAACTGGAGCATTTGTTTTAAGCACAGGAGAAGGAGAGATGGTTAAGTGAATAAAAGCATGACCACAAATCCCTGGGACCCACAGATGGAAGGAAAAAAAAAGAACCAACTCCCAAAAGTTGACCTTTGACCTCCACACATGCACCCTGGCACATGAGCACTCCACCACACATACACATGCCCACACGTGTGTGTGTGTGTGTGTGTGTGTGTGTGTGTGTGTGTGTGTGTGTACACGCATACACACACACACACACACACACACACACACACACACTAAATAAAATGTAATAAAGAATTTTAAAGAAAAGTTATATATTAAAGAACACTTCTTCCAAGCAACACAGCTACAGAGATTGCTTATTTATGTTGCATGGCACATTAAGTACTTTGCTACTTTGGGGAGTTCTGTACTTATTTATTGACTGATGCCTACTGAATCTTTAGTCTTTAGCCAATTATTGTAGAACTGACCTATTGGTAGAGCAGGCTTCTGGCCAATTTGAGTAAGTCTCTACCACACAATTTATAATATACAGATGGCTGAGGTTTTTTAAATGTATTAAAATAGATTTATATTTTATACATTTGGGGTCCACAATCAATGCATTCACACAGGAACCTCTGACAGTGAAGCTGACTGCATGAAGACAGCCACACAGACCTTACACCACATTAAGAAATGAGTCCCTTCTCTTGGCTCAGATAGAATTGTCCTAAATATTGGCGGAAGGACATTGAGTGCCCTGGAGGCCTCTGACCCAGTGTATGTGATGGAACACCCAATCTCTTGTTGTCACAGTGCTCCAGAACCTACGCTGCCTCGACACTAGCTAAATGGAGGAGTCATTCTGCCTGTTCACTGGAGTCCTTCTGGTCAGTGAATCTCTGTGGGTGGGAGTCTCCAAGACTCTTTCCCAACATTGCAGACGACCTTAGCTCCCTTGCCATTCCACAAAGTAAACATCTCTACTCCTAGAGTGAAGCACAAAGGTTTCTGGGGTGCACCAAGAATAATAATCACAAATTGGGACATAATTTGATGGCGGATAACATGCACAGGCAAAGAGGGTGGAGCCGTAAGGGAGCCTTAGAATAGAGTGCACCTCTTAATGACTGTCATTCTGCAGCCTAGGGTCAGTGGGACACAATGAAAAAGAACAAAAGAAGGCAGTTAGCATCATCTTGTCTCCACTGTGTCCCTGAAACAGGAAACAGGAAAGCTGATTACAGGTCATCTGTAAATTGAGGAAGACATAAAGATGGCTACTGATGCCTGCTCGGTGGTACTTCATAGTCATTGATTCCCTGAGCATGAGCCACACTTAAACCTGAGGAGCTGTCTGAAACCTTTGCTCTAACCAAATATTTGTTAACAAGTCAGATATCTCAACTTTCCCTGAACAGCAACTGTCTCATAGAAATTAACACAAGACATGTTGAGATGTTATTTATTTGAACTTGAGAAATAATACATACAAATCCAGTAATGTGCCAGGCATTTGGCACGAGGCTTCCTGCCTGACAACGTTAGTTACCACCAGAGCATGCCCGAACTCTGCCACTGGAGAGTGCTGAGAAACAGTGTCACAGGTTTCAGAGTCTGTGCGACCAAAGAGAAGAACCTATCCAACACTTCCTGGTAAACAGAGGCTCCAGAGAGATGAGCATAAGTTACAGTGTGGGCTAACCCTGGCTCCCACCTCAGTGCTTTAACCAAGGGGGCTACTATCCTCCCATCAGACAAGAAGCTGAGTCTTGGGCATGCGATGGTTCCAATAGTCTCTTCAACCTCCATCCCCCACCCCAGTGACTTAAATCAAGTCCTTCTACTATTCCAGTAGTACCAAGCTGGGGGCTTAGCACCTGGGCCTTAGAGGCTACCCCACTTTCAACTGCAGCTATTTCCTCATTCTTCTTGGGTCAGGACAGGAACTGCCAATGTTCTCAGGAACATGGAAGGGATCTTCAGAGAATGATGTCCGAGACAAGAATCCCAGCAAATTGTGTAGCCCAGGTTTTAATGTTTTACCATCCTTAAAATCCACATGTTTTTGTCTTGATCTCCTTCTGTACATCAAGCCCAGCTTTTGGTTTCAGATCGGGCCTCCTATGAGCAGCTTGCAACTTAATGTCCAGGACACTCTCCTGTCTCTGATGAGACTTTTGTAGAAAGTTCCTATGCACAAAAGAATTCCTATCTGAAAGAAAAGAAGAAATACTTTTTCTGGCATCAAATATAAGTGCCCAGGGGCGCAGGCACACAGATTCACATTACCCCAAATATCATATTCCAATGTGCTTAACAGTCCTATGAAGTGCTGTTTAGAGCTATAAAACGTTACAAACCAACACACACTCATACACTTGGATAGAAGCAGGGTGTAGGCAGATTACAGAACACCTAGGAGCACCTGCTGTAGTTTGAGAGCATTCTTAGCTTTGGGTTGGTAGAAGCCAGCTGTCAGTTAAATTAGCATACACTGTAGAATTTCATGCGATAATCACAAGGATGTTAGGTCAGGCATAGGGATGAATAGTGAATACTTATATGGGAGACTAAAGATAGGATATAATAATTTGGCTCTGGATCTGCAACATCCCAGCTTTCTGTAGTCATAAAATTCAAGGAGCTAGTCAACCTTAACAGTTTGGATGGCTTCTTCCTAAGACTTCCATTCACAAAAAGTAATATAATGCCCTGTAACAACAACAAAAAAAAAACATAAATTGAATTATTTCCTACAGGTTCTGATAATGTGGGCACTCTTTCTTTGATGAGGATTGTTATAGAGGAGTCTTAAATTATTTCCATTTAGTCATTAGTAAACGAAAGCAACACATCAAAAGCAAATGTAGCTGGATCTCTATGCACGTGGAGGTCATGATTTAGACGTTCTTATTCTTTAAAACATTCTCAATAAACACTAATCATGTCCTTTGTTTATGTGTTTATTTTTAATTATGTGTATGCGTGTGCGTGTGCATATGAGTACAGGTACTTTTGGAAGCCAGAAGAGGGTGTCAAATTCCCTAGAGCTAGAATTACACATGATCGTGAGCCATCTAATTTGGGTTCTGGGAATTCAACTTGGGTCCTCTGCAAGAGCAGCAACTACTGAGCTGTCTCTCTAGCCCCATCTGGATACTGCATAGTCTCTGACACTCAAAATCTTCTTTTCTGGCTCCTCACAGCACCTCATTCCTGTCCCTGCACCAAACTCATCCCTTCACATCTCAATGACCTATTTGCAGTCCTGCTTCCCTAACAAGACCATAAACTATTGATGAGGAAGGGTTACACCTAATTCTGTAGGCACACTGCATACACTCAATAAATCTTTGAAAGAAATTATTATTTTTCCATATTGCTATTTTCCATACTATTATTTTATTTTTCTTTAAAAAAAAAACAATTTATTTATTTTATTTATATGAGTACACGTGAGTACCTGTCTTCAGACACACCAGAAGAGGGCATCAGATACCATTACAGATGGATGTGAGCCACCATGTGGTTGCTGGGAATTGAACTCAGGACCTCTGGAAGAGCAGTCAGTATTCTTAACCACTGAGCCATCTCTCCAGCTCTATTTTATTTTTTAATAGCATCAATAGTAACAAGCTTCATTGTTAGGTGAATATATCACTGAAGTGATATCATATAATTTTACCTACCATGGAAAGAAGAAACTGGAGTGTATTAAGCACACACTGTATAGGTCACATAATTTGAAAGATATCTGTTATAGCTCTATCTATCCTTGGAGCTGATATCAAGTTCATGGTATTGAAAGGAGAAGTGGGGGGAGGGGTTGGGGGGATCACTATACAGGCAAGTTGGCATGACTGCTCCTCAAATAACACTTCAGCTGAAGAGATTAAGATTGTGTTGACACGACTAAATATCATTGAATGTCACTGTGGGCATTTTAAAAATGCATGGGGAAATTTTTTTCTCTCAGGTTTCTTACCTAATAACATGATGAGAGAATGCCAAGCTGGTTTCAACGTTGAGTTTTCAAATCTAATTTATTCAAAATGAATTCTCAACTGGTCCCTCTAAAAGGAGTTGCTGTTGATGCTGTCTAGAAGTGTGCCACCCACCCATGGAGTCTTGCAGAAATGATGCTAACAACTTACCTTTACCTTAATATTCTGTTTGTTCAATTAAACTTTATCTAAATGAGATTTGACTTCCTTGCAAAAACATTCTGTGTAGAAAGAGGGAGACTTAACTTTGCAAAGGTGTTTGTGTCAGAAGACATGGCACACCCAGGACCAGAGAGAGCCAAGGTTCTGAATTGGCCCAGCACAAAAACTTTATCATCTGTGAACAGTTGGGACTCATGAAAGGGCCAATCCTAGTGATCCAAACTGTAGGATCTCTATAACACAGGGCAACAACAAGATAACCAGGGGAGTCCTGATGAGGATCCGATATTGATGGTGTCACAGAAGCCAGAGCCCTAGAACCAGACCAATGATTCACTGCAATGTACATTTCCAGGTGAAGATGTGTGGACAGAGGGATCTACTGTGGGACACACTACAGCTTCCACAGTGAGATGTTTTCTATGCTTTGTTGGATTGTGTTGGTGTGTCTTTTATTTTGGTGAGGAACTTGCAAGGGTGAAGGGTGTTTAAGAAGGGATAAAAGGGGGATGAGCAGGACAGGGGTGCATGATGTGAAACAAAGAATTAATAAAAAAACTTAGGTTAGCATGAAACTTAAATGTTAATGCTAAAAGACATTTATCTTTGTTAATCTTTATTTTGCTGCAATCGTAAAAGTTAATCTTTTAAGAGCAATGCTGTGGTACTGATTTTTTTTTAATGTTATATCAATGCACAGATGTAGTAAAAGATCAGTTAACTGCTTTTTTAAAAAAGCCCGAACTCAGTTTAATGTACTCAGCAAACTTCATAATGCAGTTCTTTGACAATAGCTACCTGATAGATTGCTCCTGCGTTTCTTTTGTCTCATGCACACGGGCATGTGGACTCAGTTCCAGAATCTAGCTCATCAGAACTGAAGAACATTCAAAGTAGGTCCTGGGATGGATGGGCAGGTGGTCCAGAAAAAGCAGTTAATGTCCCCCTCTGTTTTGTTCACCACATCTACTCTTGATGGCATATAATCAGCAAATAATGTACAGAGCCAGATCAGCTCTTCTCTGTGGCAATCCTGAAGTGAGCAGTCTTTCAGCATCATTGTGTAGCAAGTCAGTTCAGTTTATGGGAAGGCAGAGGGGCCTAGAAGACATAGCTCACACCCCTAATTCATTCACTACAGTGTTTATTTTTATTTCCCTTGTTCTTAGGAGTAATTAATATTGCAATGTTTCTCCATGAAGACCACCCACAGCATATAGTCTGCTAACTTAGCCCAAAACAGTGGGATGTGGTCTTCTCCATGCCTTCATAGCTAAATTCTGGAAGAAAAGGGAGCTTGAGTTCTCTTAGAGCCTGTCCCCTGGACTCCAGATGCTGACAAATGCACCAGTCTGCGATTCTCTTTGTAGCATGCAGAGTAGAACCCACAGTGCCCTCCTTCCCACTTACTTTAGTGAGATTTTGAGGTTTCTGTTGAGTCAGAGTTTAATGTATTTTAGCCGGGGCCTTCTGGAAATAAAAATTCCATTATTTCTACATTTTTAATAGCTTTTTAAGATAATAGTAATAAAGGTTCATAACTTTTATAAGTTAAGTCCTTAAAAGGAGAACTCTTGGAAATATGGAAGTTCAGGGCTTTTAAAATCATGTCATAGAAGTGTATACTATGAAAATTAATGTATGCTGTCACAATTTCTTAAATCCTAAATATATGAGTTATTATTTTAGGGCTTTCTGGATTCCAAATAAAGAATGGTATGCTGGGTTATGAGTGATACAACTTCTCTGCAAGATCAAAACATCTTCAGGACTTGGGCACAGTGCACGTACCTTTAATCCCAACACTCAGGAGGCAGAGGCCAAAGGATCTCTGATCTGGACAGTTTGGGGGTCACAGTGAGTTCTAGACTGGTAATAGTTGCATAGTCAGACTCGATTAAAAATAACAACAAAAATCCTTCCATGAGAGGCAGGGCAGGGCACACAACACCCTCGCCTCCTTCTACAAAGTACTTCATACTTTTAAGCCTTGGTTTATTCTACCTTTAAAGGAAGGCAACAATCTTAGAAGTTAGACAAAATGATTTCCATCAAGCACCCCTAAAAATCAAATGTAAGAATGATCAAGTATTGTGTGGGCAATAACTGTGCAGAAAGCCTGGTGCTAAGCTTGCTGGCAAGCAGAGTTGTTACTGCTGGACCCTTCTGTGTTCTTACTGGGTTCATACTGGCTGGAGCAACAGAGCACTGAATACTCAAATAAATGCAAAAGAATGGTCCAAAGGCTCCTAAGGGGTGGCACAGGATGCTGTGTGAGTGGAGACTTAGAGCTGTTAATTCTTAGGATTCTGAGAAAATTCTTGAAACCTGAAAACTGAAGAACGAGCAGAGTGGAAAGGTGACTCACACAGTAGGCCAACAGCTCATGTTCCAGGCAATTTTGAGGACAGATCAGAGATCAGGCTCACTGGAAAGATGGTTAACAAAGAAGTGAACATTCACTGTGTTTAGATATCTCACTGTTGAAGGGTTGCACAGTTTTAAGAGTTTAATACAGATATATTAGATATTTTTCCATCCTGATTTTGAGCAGAAATGTGACTTATACTATAGTTAATTGTATTATGTACTTACACCCAACAAAAGTAATCTGTTCACAATTACTTCATTTGAGCTGACTTTTCAATTACAGTGTTTCTATAGTTAAGTTTTCTCCTTCTTTTTCAATATTTCACCAAGTTATTTCCCCCTAAGAAGTAGCCCTGGTCTTAGTCCCCTGGAGTACTGGCCCCAGTTTTATGGTGACTCTTCTCAAAGGAGTGTTAAGTTTGCATAACTGACAAACACATGTGGAGAAAATGATGTTTTTACAGGAAAAAAGTGATCTGTTCTAAACAAACTGAGCATGATGAAAGATCTTCAGAGGAAAAGGAGAAGACACAAGGACCCAGAGAGCCCAACTTCGGTACCTAGAGCTGCACCCTGCCATGAACATGGGCTGTACTATGCACACAAAATGTTGGTAATGACTTGCTAGGGTTGTGTGTGTGTGCATGCATGTGTAAATATACATATACATCATATACAGATAAACATATACATATACTATATATGTGTGTGTGTGTGTGTGTGTATAGATATATATGGATATATATATATCTGCACACCTCAACACAGAAACTTGACACCTTAAATGTCATCCAAAATTGAGGAACACTTATCAAGAAAAGAGAGGAAACAAGGATCATAGGATTCTAAATCGACATCAGAGTCTCATCTGGGCTGGCAACACATGTAGCGTCAGAATGCTCAGGAGAAAGGTTCCTCTCCTGCCCAGCCTTATAACCCTTTGAAATTACTTGAGCTTTTTTAGCACCTTGTTTTTTTTCTATGGGAATATTGTTTGACTCAGTAGCAGATGGCAATTGTGTACATAAAATTTCATGCATGAATCATTATAGCCCTGGTGTTGTAAAGGGAAGACACCACTGTAAAATTTAGTTATCAGATGAAACATCATTTTAATAACTGTGCATAATGGTATAAACTTTGTGTTGAAAAAGACTACGATATGGTGGTTAAAATTAACTAAGAGAGTTAATTTCAGTATAATATACAGAGCAGATCAGCCAATGTGACCTTGTTTGATGATTTCCATCAGAATATCCATTACAATCAGAAACAAATTTCTGTCATGGTCAAATATTCTTTTTTCATCACAAATATAATATGGATTTTTTGATAACTACATAAATATCTGAGTTTGCAAAGATGTTTTGAAACTAAATTTAGGGGAAGGAAGTACTCCCCAGGAATAAGCTACAAATATGAGGCCACAGGCTTTTCTTATAACTTGGAGAAAATAATCCTTTTAGTTTCAAGGTTTATGTGAGTTCTGTGAAGTAATTCTTGTTGCTAGGAAAAAGTATGGGTTAAAATTACATGGTTTCTCTAAATAGTAATAATTTAAAACCTTAACTTTTCTATGTATTTGTTCTTCAAACTAATGTGTTCAAAATTAGTATGTTACTGCCCTCCTCCTTAACAGCAAGAGTCGCTTTTAAATTTAGGGGAAGATATGGTCCCGTTGAAAGTCCTGAAGCCAGGTACAGCTTCCCACGGTGACTCTCAGAAGTCTCAGGGAAAACAGAACAGAACAAAACCTAGTAGCAGGAGAAGAGAGTAGCAGGAACAACCCATCAAGCCCTATGCAGGGGAATATGGCTGCTTCCTTTGTCCTTTGTGTTCTATAAATAACTCATGCATTTATTAAAGCTGAATTCTTGCTGAAAGGCAGCCTTTGACCTGCTCAGTTCTTTCCCTATCCTTGAAGGCCAGAAATGTCTGAGATATGAAACGAAGCTCCATTCCTTCCACAGGCTTTTTAAAAAAAATAAGGTATTTGCAAAAAATGAGGGCAGGAACTTTCCCAAAAGAAAGGGAAATAACTACTGTGATTGGTAAGAAATTGTGCTTTACAAGGCTCTACAGGTGACCATGGGACTGTGGCAGGCCGCAAAATTCTGCAAACTAAACATGGGGGTGGCTCCAGTAGCCAGCTTCTCCTTGACTCGTGTGGCAAAAAACCACATCTGAGGCTCTTTAGAAGCTGCCAGCAGTAGTCCATCACTAGTCCTATTTATTCCAAGGCCAAAGGACACATTTCCTGTTTAAACAATGTGCGTCTCTGAGGGTGAGAGACTCGTTTCAGAAAGACCAAGCCAGCCATCCCACTCTAACATTTTAAAGCCAGGGAGCTAGAATGACAGAAAGAATCGGTAATTCAGAACAAACACAGAATTCTCTCTCACTGAACTCTGAGGGTCCTTGTTGCTTTGATCTCATCTGAGCAGCGAAGAGAAGAGAAGAGAAAGTGGTGGGCCCATTCATCCAAGTCTTGTTGGGCATGGCTTTAGCTTCTCTTCACCCATTAGTATCATGAGGGGGGTGATGCTGTTGGGTTAATGCCAGTGTGATCTAAAACAGAGCACTGAAACAGTACGTCACCAAGGTGAAGACACAAGACCTAGCCAAGGAGCAGACACAGTACCTCAACAAGGTGAAGACACAGTACCTCACCAAGGTGAAAGAAGACACAATACCTTGCCAAGGAGCAGACAAGGACCTTACCAAGGAGCAGACAGAGGACCTCATCAAGGAGCAGACACAGGACCTCACTGTAGCATTAGTTTCTGTTTTCCCTCTTTAAGTAATGAGCAGACCATACTACCAGCCACCACCCTGGTTCCCTTGGATCAACAGATGAAAGACACAGACATATTAGCTCATTTTTAACCTGCCTTATGGCTCAGTGGCTGAGCTCTTCTAAGCCTTCCACAGCTAGCCTTCACTCCCTGCTCAACACCTCTAAATCTGCCCTCAGCTTAGCTGAATTTCAAATCTCCTGTGGGGAAGCAGCTAATGACCACTTTACCTGAGATTTCACATGGGTTGTGGCTCTGTCTGCCTCCAAAGATTGATGAATCTCTTTCCTCCTCCTGAGTCTCCTAGCCTGCCTGCAGGAACCTGAGAGTCCTACCTCTCCAGCCCAGCCACTGGCCAATGGCATCTTTATTGATCAAGAACCATTTGGGAAACAGGACCTTCAGTGTTCACGCACAGATTCCTGATCAATGCATCAGAACCACTCCCTACATCTCACCTTTTCTGTACAATTTAAAAACAAAAACAAAAAATAAACAAACAAAAAACAAAACAAAAAAAAAACACTGCACTCTCTGACATAAGTTGAACAAAACCATACCAATTATGTAAATTACAAAGTATAATATACAGCTAACATCCAGTCCATCATATTTGTCAATTAGATAAAGTTCTCTACCATTGTTCCTAACTTAAGAGTTATAATTCCATCCCTGAATTATGTTTAGATTTTAGCATGAATGCCATATGAAAACTATATCTTCCACTCTATAACCTCTTTCTCAAAGTTAAACACCCTGAATTTGATTATGAGACTACGACTAGTCTTCAACCTCAATAGAAATCTGAGAACAAATTAAATATCACTTGAGTATATAGGAAGCACCAAACATAGATTCCAAAACTTAAGCAATTATAGAGACAGCTTACTACCTGAACAGCTCCTAATTTCTTATAATGTTGGAACATCTGTCTTTAGCCTTCTGGACCAGAACCACCTGGCAGACCTTTCATGAAATATGAAAGACTAGCTAGCTTACTCTGTTTTGGCAGAGCTGGTAGTTAACAATCCCACCTCTGTCCTTTGGGGACAGTATATTGTCTGCAGATGATATAAGCAACCTCTATCTAGTGGCTATCTTGCCACAATAAACAAGCTCGCCTGGAGGTAAAGATGTTTGAATGGGGAAGCTGTCAGGAGCAAGCATCTCTCCTGGTCAAAAGGAGGATGTTAATAATGAAATAACATTAAATGTCACATGTCCATGGATTTCTGATGTTTTAGAAGACTATATAAATAAAGTATCTTTGAATTGTTAAACCTTAACTACTCTTAGCTATTTCTATTTGAGTTAACTGAAAACATGTTGTTATAATTAAATCAGAATCTAACATAACCATGAGTTTCCTATCTTGTCATTAACTTGTGTTACTTAATCACCTTAATCAGTTTGTAAAGCAGCTATTGGAAGGACTGAGTCAAAGACTTGTATTTGTTAAGAAGTTGCATAGGCACAATGCCTATCTAAGAGTAACAATATGAGTTTCAAATTTTGTATCAATATACAGATTTATACCAATGAAACCCTTAATTCTATATCAATATATAATTTTCATACTGATGTAAGAAATTATAATTTTAAATTTGCATTAATTACAAAGATTTTTATCAATGTAAGATTATGGCTACACAATGCTATTTTTTTTCAAGAATAAAATTTAGCAATCAATCCCATTTATTTCCTCCCTATTGGGAGTAAACTAAGACTCGCATGATGAAATATGCGTAAATAATTTCTCTTAGATCATGCAACTAAGCATTAAATTATTAACATCAAAATTATACTTAAAACACCCAGCCTGGCAAATACAGAAGTGGATGCTCACAGTCATTCATTGGATGGAGCACAAGGTCCCCAATGAAGGAGCCAGAGAGATAGCCAGGGAGCTGAAGGGGACTGAAGCCCCATAGGAGGAACATCAATATGAACTGACCAGTACCCCCAGAGCTCCTTGGAACTATTCCACCAATCAAAGAAAACAGGTGCTGAAACTTGTGGCTCTAGCTATATATGTAGCAGAGGATGGCCTAGTTGGTCATCAATGGAAGGAGAGGCCCTTGGTCCTGTGAAGGCTTGATGCCCCAGTGTAGGGGAATGCCAGGACCAGGAAAGGAAGTGGGTAGGTTGGGGACCAGGGGAAGGGGGGAGGGAATAGGGGATTTTCGGAAAGGAAACTAGGAAAGGGGCTAGCATTTGAAATGTAAATAAAGAAAATATCTAATAAAAAATATTGTGATGGTTTGTATATTCTTGGACCAGGGAGTGGCACCGTTTCAAGGTGTGGCCTTGTTGGAATAGGTGTGACCTGGTTGGAGTAGGTGTGTCACTGTGGGTGTGGGCATAAGATTCTCATGCTAGTTGCCTGGAAGTCAGTCTTCCACTAGCAGCTTTTGGATGAAGACATAGAACTCTCAGCAGCTCTGCCTGCGCCATGCCTGCCTGGATACTGCCATGCTCCCACCTTGTTGATAATGAACTGAACCTCTGAACCTGTAAGCCAGCCTCAATTAAATGTTGTTTTTAGAGGACTTGTCTTGGTCATGGTGTCTTTTCACAGCAGTAAAAGCCTAACTAAGACAAATAACTAATAAAAAATTTTAAAAAATAAAACATCCAGGACACAGAATGCTTAAAAAAGTAAATAAAAGCTTAGGTTTGTTCAGGCTCATGAAGCTTTTGACCCACAAAGGTTGTGAGGAGCAAGTTCGTAGCTCCTGGAAGAGGGTCAGTTCCCTTCAGAGTGTGGCCATTGAGAGGTTGCTCTTGCTTCGAAGGACAATGTCACATCCATGCACATACAGGCAGCACTCAGGACTGAGGCGGGGGGGGGGGCACTGGAGGAAAACTAGGGGGTGGTGGTAGTGGTAGGGTATTAAGAGGGGAAGGAATATGGGGTAGATTATTTGATGCAAATACATTATATGCATGTATAAGTATTAGAGAAAATGACTTTAACTCACAAAGAACATAAGGATTTATTTCATTTCCTTTTTAGTGAAATTCTCAAATAATAACAGAGCTAAAATAGAGGAAACTCTAGGACCCCTCTCGGCTCCCCAAGCTCATGTGTTTCATCATCTCTGCTGCAGAAAGCTAAATTTCTTCTTACTACAACTGGTTTTCATTTTGTCTTCCCTTTTCCTGTTTGTTTCTTTGGATACCATGATTGACTCAGAATTCTCAGTATAGCCAAGGATGACTTCGAATCCCCTGCCTCCGCTTCCCAAGTCTGCGGAGATAGGTCTGCGGCTCAACAGCTGGCTGCCTTGGAGTATCAGTTGTGTGGAGCTTATACTTGTTTCTGGCTCAGCTGTGGCGTCACTATGGTGACTGAGTTATTTTCCAGTCCATGGACTGTCCTGCTCTGCCCATTCCTCTACTGTGCAGCCTGCTTCCTTGCATACTACGACTTGTGTGACTGGAAGCTTTGCCTTCAGTGGATGTAGGCTATTTATTCCTGTTACATGTCATCTGTGATGTTGAACGTCTGCCTTCTGTCTTCCTCCCAGCATTGGATCTGACCTGTATTTGGGAAGGGTTTCAGTATATATCCATCTAATGCGTGATGTGAACTCCAAGGCCAAAGGCACAAGCAACCTTCCAAAAGCCTCTGCAGGAAAGAAGTGCCAATCCACACATTTCCTCAGACATGTGCGAGGACATCCTGGTGTAATGTAGTAACTCAATAAGCTTTCCTCTAGATGGTGATTTTATTCTGTTTTAAACAGAAAAAAAAATGTATTGGGCTCTAGTAGCTGTGTTATTTACTTTTTCTCAATGCTGTGACCACGTACCTGATGAGAAGTTACTTAAGGAAGGGTTCATTTCTGTTCAAGGTTTGGGGGGCAATCCATCACAGTGAAGAAGGAGCAGGTAGGAACATGAGACTGGTACATCTGGTGCTGGCTGCCTTTCCCCTTTTCCCCTTCTCAGCCAATGAGAGGTTGCCACCCTTTTACAAGATGGGTCTCCTTCCCTCAGGTAAAGCTCTCTGGAAACGCCCTTACAGAGACATCCAGAGGCTCATTGATGCCCACTATGCTCTTAGCCCATTCAGGTTAACAACGAAGATGTAGCATAATGCAGACAAGGTGTTGTAAGAAGTTACTAGCCTAGAAAGAACAAGAAATTCACCTTTAAGTTCTAAAATGCTGGCTTAGAAAGAAGTAGACTTTTTGGTGTGAATTTTTCAAATATTTGAAAACTACGCATAGAAACCCTGTGTGTAAATCCTGTACATAAATGAGAAACTCAAAGAAGCACAAAACAATAAGCAGAGTAATTCTTTATACTTACTCATAACCCAGGCACCTGTGGAGTTCATAATAATTCAAACATAGTCCATACACTCAAATGCTTTGGAGTGTATAGTACATTGCTGTGACTGCGTGCGTGTGTGGCATCACAGCCAAGGTCTGGAGCTCACTTATGCTGCTCAGCCAACATGTAATACTTGACTCCTGTTTCCTGGTGCACTGGGTCCACTCTTTGATTTGAGGAAGCAGACAGCTTTAGACCACCTTATGCTAGGTGACTTACTCAGCACTGTGACAGGATACCTGACACAAACAATTTTAGAGGAAGAAATGTTGATTCCACTTATGGTATCAGAGGGGTCCATCTATATAGACGGTGAGGTAGAACCCCTTGCCTCACAGTGACAGAGGGGTGGACAGGGTAGCTTTGTTCTTCAGCCCCTTCATTTATAAAAGGTACTGACAGTAACAAGAGCATCACGAGTGTACCACATTTAGAAGATGCCATACCATCACATTCTTAGACTAATTTTTTTTCTTTAACCAAGAAAACTCTGGATTAAACAACTAAGAGCAGAGATTGATAATTTCTAATATTTCCTCTTTGTGTGCAGAGAAACTTATTAACATTACTGATCTAGAAAATGAAGAGACAAGAGTTTGAGAAAAAAAATTATCTTTCTCTTGAGCTCTGATCAGTTTGTTTTCCTTTTCCTAAGTAATACAGGAGAGCTTAGAATAATCCCGTACTAAAGAGAGAGGTCATCTCCTTAAAGACCGTTCACTAGGAAAGGAAGATAAGGCAGAAAGGGTTTCATTAATTCTGTCGTTAATACATTTAGAAAACCTGCTATCAGAATAAAATTCCAACCCCATATTAAACCAGAAGAATGAACGTATGTGTGTGTATAAGATGTAGTGTGAACCTGGTAGTCCAATAATCTTGTTTAGTAAAACTGTCTACAGTTAATCTTCCCACAGCACCGAGTATTCTGAAAGTATACAAGCTCACACAAACAGAATGTATGTCGTTTCTCTTTAAATTTTTTCCTTCCTTCTCATTTCTCAGCTCCACAGTGCGCAGCAGGCTGCCAAGTTCTGCTTATTCTGGTTACTAACTGCAGAGAGGTCAGCAGCAGCCCTTGACAGGAGAGCGCTTATCTTTCCCCCTCACACCGGCAGACCAGGCAAGGTTTTCATCTCACTTGCTGTGGTTGCAAAATAAAAATCGAGTTCTAAACAAGTCATCAGATGTTCCCCATCTGAGCCGGTCTTCTTTTGCCCTCCTGAAAACACTCTGCTCCTTCATAAAGTCAATCAGCAGCAGAGGGCCAACCTTTGCCCCTGATTCTCCCAGTGCAGCTCACATCGACAGCAGATGTGCTTATCTTGGGGAACCACAGTAACTGCTCCCCTAAGCCCTGCTGGCGAGAAACCGTACAAGTCATTTTTTACAGCACATCTTCTAATGACCTTATTTGCATACTTGGATGCAGAGCTCATCCCTGACATCCTGTCAAAGGTTTGTATTTTTAGAAACTGAACATGCTTTCACCTGGCGATGGAGTTGTGCTTGTCTAGAATACAAGAAGTCCTAGCTTTTATTTATCCACTGCACTACATAAAACTGGGCATCGTGGCACTAGCTCTAATCCCAGTACTCAGGATGGAGAAGCCAGAGAAATAGGAGTTCGATGTCATCCTTGGCTATGTAGTGAATTCAGGGTTAGCCTAGGATTCATAGAATCCTGTCTCAATAAATAAATAAATTAATTAATTTTTAAAAAGGTAGATAGAGAGAAGCAAAACAACAACAAATAATAAACATAATTTATTATTTTCTACTTTATTTTAAAATGTTAACAAAGTAACAAAATTATAACAGTCTGCTGTGGGGAGTGGGCGCAGCCGCATGGGCCAAAGATGGCGCCCTGGCTCTATGCCAAGCCCCGCGACCTTGCTTATTTATCCCAGTCTCAGTCCTGCTAAAAGCAGCACGTGTAACTCATGTAACTCGTGCTGCCATTCTATCAGCCTATCCTGCATGCTGCCTTGGAAGTGTGCGTCTATGATTGGGTGGTGTGAGGTGACGTGAGTGACTGGAAGAGGATAAATTGTGAGCAGTCCCAGAGGGATTGATGATTGGCTGATGACTGGAGGATGATTGATGAAGAAGGATGAAAGAAAAAGAAAGCTGGGGAAGCTGCGAGAAACCTCCAAATAAAGAGAAGGGGCTACAGCTGCGTGAGACCTGCATTGGAGTCCATGTCGTTTATCCCCACTCTCTGCTGGTCAGAGATTGGGGTTCCCCTTTTCCGAGCTGTAGCAGGCCTGAGAGCAGCCAGAGGGAAGCAGCAGCTGTAGCCAGGCTGAGAGCAGTTGGAGAAGCAGAAGCAGGAGTCCTTGCCATCAGAAGTATGGATGCGAGAAGCAGCAAAAAGGTAAGTAGCAGGGAAAGATTTTTTTCCCTTGTTCCCGCTCGCTCCGGTCGCCCGCTCGCTCCAGCCAGCCCCGCTCACTCCGGCTCTGCTTGCTCCGGCAGTCCCCGCTCGCTCCGGCCAGCCCTGCTTGCTCCAGCCAGCCCCGCCTGCTCTGGACAGCCCCGCTCGCTCCAGTAGGCCCCGCTCGCTCCCGTTGGTCTCTCCAGTTCAAGGATTCGTTTTATTATTATTATTATTATTATTATTATTATTCATAAGTACGCTGTAGCTGACTTCAGATGCACCAGAGGGGGGTGTCAGATCTCATTATGGGTGGTTGTAAGCCACCATGTGGTTGCTGGGATTTGAACTCATCACCTTCGGAAGAGCAGTCGGGTGCTCTTACCCGCTGAGCCAAGATATTTTTAAATGAATAAAGTTTCCCGTAATTGGGACGAGTAAAAAACAGGAGGGGGAGGTTCCCCATAAGGGACAAAGTAGATTGGAAAGGGAAGTACCCAAGATGGGGTCCACTACATCAAAAATGAAAATAAAATGTGCTCTGACTCAGCTACTTAAAAACAGTGGAGTGAAGCTAAAAACCGAAACCCTCAATAGATTCCTGGAGACAGTGGAAGAAATGAAGGAGATCATATCGTAGCACAGTGGACAGAGTGGCAAACAGAGAGGAAAAGAGTCTAAGGAGAGGGAAAGTGAAGAGGGCAGTTCAGATGAGACTCTTAAGTTCCTCTGACAGTGAAGAGGAGTTAACTTCCAGAGTATCAAAAATGAGGCTAAGAAAGGGCAAACAGGCCGGGCATGGTGGCACACACCTTCAATCCCAGCACTCGGGAGGCAGAGGCAGGGGCAGGTGGATTTCTGAGTTCAAGGCCAGCCTGGTCTACAAAGTGAGTTCCAGGACAGCCAGGGCACACAGAGAAACCCTGTCTCCAAAAAAAAAAAAAAAAAAAAAGAAAAGAAAAAAGAAAAGAAAGGGCACACGGAGAGGAAGAGTTTAAAATGAGGGAAAGTAAAGAGGTCAGTTCAGATAAGACTCCAAGTTCCTCTGACAGTGAAGAGGGACTAACTTCTAGAGTATCAAAAATGAGGCTAAGAAAAGACAGGCCTCCAGAACTATCTGCTCCGCCATTAACTTTGCCACCCTATTACGGAAAAGAGCGTGGCAAGGGGCGCAGTAGGCATGTGTCTGTATGGCGTAATATCCCTTCTAAGGTAGGCAATTTCCCTGTGTTTCAGGATCAGCAGGGTCAATGATCATCGCGGTTCCACCCACCAGTGCTGCTTTAGTGCCCTGGAAGAAGACATCAGCTGAGGTCATGCCCTGGGAGGGCTTCTGCAGATAAGTGTTGACATCAATGCTCCCAGGGATGACCATTCGACCATTTGCCTCGATGGTCTTCACTCCACCAGGAACAATCAAGTTCTCTCCTATTTTATGAGTCCATCTTCTAGGTAGACATTGGCATAGAAGGACTGATCATCGTTGATGATGCATCCATCTCTGATGAGGAGCCGGTCACTGGGTGATGTGCGATGTGCGAGATGCTTTTCTTCCCCTGATGAGACATGGCCCCTCTGGAGACCTCCGCCAGGCCACTGGAACTAAGGTCTGCCTGGCGCTCTACCCAGGTCTCTCCCAGCAGCCCTACTCAAGAGAGCAGCGACAAAGGCCAGGGAGGGAGGAAAGAAAGGACAGAAGCTCGGCTCCCACCGCTGCCCACTACCCGCTGCTCGGCCCGCCACTGTCATGGGGCTTGGCATAGAGCCAGGTCGCCATTCTTCCTTAATTGCGGGTGATTTTGAGTGCTCTAAGCTGCAATACAACAATTGACACTTACAAATACTTGGTGTCATGCAATATTATTTTTCATTTTTTATCTTCGTTAGTTGGGTGTACATTTGACAAGAAAAGTTGATATACTATAAGCTTATCAAACCAAGTTAACACGAACTATTTAAAAATACTAATCTTTATAAGGCTCTGTAAAATGCATCTGTGTGGTAATACCCAACTAAGTCATATTCCTGTAACACATTGTACTGTCTGTTCTTCTGCCTCTGTAGTGTGTTCAAATGTATATAAAGTGCTTTCACATTGATTTTCCATCTTAATTCTGACAATAATGAGTGCAGAGGGGTTTGAAGTTCCATTATCCCTAGAGTAGCCAGGGACTATTCCAGCCTTGCCGGAAGGAGTGTGGGAAACAGACAGTAAATATCTGAGGTGAGAATGGAACCCAGCATATAAAAGCTCACTGCAGTGTCATCCTGCCATGGTGGATGTGTTTTCTCCTGAGGTCACTGCAGGTTTGAAAGTGAAGTCGGATACTTGACTTCAGACCTGGAGGCGACTGCATCATCCAACATCCCTAGTGCTGAATGACTTTTGGAGGGGACACTGAATCTGTAGAAGGAGAGGGAGTCTCTAGATGTCTTGGCACCAAGTGAGCAAACAATGTCTGTCTGCTGAATATTCATGTCACAATTATAAACAGCTGTATGCTCAAAAGGTATCCTGGATTCAGATGCAAATGCCTGATGCATCTGTGATTCCTGCTTGGGTGACTCTTCCCAACTCTGATGCTTTCCAAGTTGGAGCTGTGTGATACTATGGCACTTTCCTAATGGGCTGGTTCTTGGCTAGATGCTGATAGTGTTCTCTTCTTCAAGGTCAATTGTCTGTGCGTGCACACAAATATGCATGCCCACATGCTTGTGCTCGCATGCACACACATACATATACACATTAGGCACTCACACACACGCACACACACTAAACATCTCTGTTAGGAGCATGTCTTAGTCAGGGTTTCTATTCCTGCACAAACATGACCAAGAAGCAAGTTGGGGAGGAAAGGGTTTATTCAGCTTACACTTCCATACAGCTAGCTGTTCATCACCAAGGAAGTCAGGACTGGAACTCAAGCAGGTCAGGAAGCAGGAGCTGATGCAGAAGCCATGGAGGGATGTTCTTTACTGGCTTGCTTTCCCTGGCTTGCTCAGCCTGCTCTCTTATAGAACCCAAGTCTACCAGCCCAGAGATGGTACCACCCACAAGGGGCCCTCCCTCTTGATCACTAATTGAGAAAATGCCCCACAGCTAGATCTCCTGGAGGTATTTCCTCACCTGAAGCTCCTCTCTGTGTGATAACTCCAGCCTGTGTCAAGTTGACACTCAAAACCAGCCAGTACAATTGACCCCTTGTCAACTTGACACACAAACACATCACTAGTAAGCCTCAACTCTTAGTTCTTATTCATCCCCAAGATCTTAAATAACTTTAAAAGTCCCACAGTCTTTACATATTAAAAGTTCAATCCTTTTAAAACATCTAATATCTTTTAAAATCCAGAGTCTTTTTATGATTAAAAGTCGCTTAACTGTGGGCTCCACTAAAATACTTCAAGAGGGAAAAACATCAGGGCACAGTCACAATGAAAAGCAAAATCAAACTCCAACTGTCCAATGTCTGGGATGCAACTCACTATCTTCTGGGTTCCTCCAAGGGCTTGGGTCACTTCTCCAGCCATGCCCTTTGTAGCACACACCTTGTCTTCGAGGCTTCAGCTGCCCATACTCCACTGTTGCTGCTGTTCTTGGTGGTCATCTCATGGTACTGGCATCTCCAAAATGGTGCTGTCTTCCACTAGAACTAGGCTTCAACACTAGCCTCTCATAGGCTTTCTTCATGGTGCCAAGGCTCAACTCCTTTGCATGACCCCTTCAGTCCTGGGCCATCAATTGCAACTGAGGCTGCACCTTCACTAATGGCCTTCCATGGCCTCTCACAGTGCTTCTGTGGCCTCAGCTGCTCTGCATGACCCCTTCATGACTTCAAAACCAGTATCACTTGGGTGACTCTTACACCTTATCAAGTCCTGCTGCTGCATGAGGTACAACTTTGGCTATCTATGGAACACAGCCTCTTTGTGCTCCCAGAAAGCACTTCCCAGAAGATATCATCTCAATGATGCTGGTCTCTTCTTAATCACCGCTAATTTCTTAGCTCCAGCTAACCAGCATCAATAGTCCCAGTAATGTAAAAGTTTCACTTTAGTAGTTCTGGTATCTTGTTAATCACAGCTGATTCTTCAGCCCCAGACAACCAGAACCACAGCATCTTCCCAATCAAAATAGCAATGGCCCTGAGAAGAGTCTTTAATTTTCCCTGTGAAATTTCACAAGCCAGACCCCCATCTTCTGCATTGTTCTCAACATCATCTTCCAAGCTCCTACACAACATCTGACAGAGCTCTTAACTAAAGGATCTTCAAGCCCAAAGTTCCAAAGTCCTTCCACAGTCCTCCCCCAAACATGGTCAGGTTGTTACTGGAATACCCCACTCTGCTGGTACCAAATTGTCTTAGTCAGGGTTTCTATTCCTGCACAAACATCATGACCAAGAAGCAAGTTAGGGAGGAAAGGGTTTATTCAGCTTACACTTCCATACAGCTAGCTATTCATCACCAAGGAAGTCAGGACTGAAACTCAAGCAGGTCAGGAAGCAGGAGCTGATGCAGAAGCCATGCAGGGATGTTCTTTACTGGCTTGCTTCCCCTGGCTTGCTCAGCCTGCTCTCTTATAGAACCCAAGTCTACCAACCCAGAGATGGTACAACCTACAAGGGGCCCTCCCCCTTGATCACTAATTGAGAAAATGCCCCACAGCTAGATCTCATGGAGGCACTTCCCCAACTGAAGCTCCTTTCTTTGTGATAACTCCAGCCTGTGTCAAGTTGACACTGAAAACCAGCCAGTACAGAGCATTTTTGAGAAATTCAGACCTCTCTATGAAAATCAGCTCATGCTGCCTTTGTACCTGTGTTTAGAAAAAGCACCAGCAAGGGAAAACTGATTGGAAAGATGACATTTCAAAGTTCATTTATTCATCAATAACAAGTTGCAAAACTGCTTCTGTGTTTGGAATGGCTTGAGTGAACAGATTAAGCACAGATGTGTAGAGTGTAGTCTAGGATTTCCATCTAACTCTAATGCATCTGAGGCTCTGTTGCCACATAGACAAGTATTGAGACAGTAGAGATGGATTTCTTATTCCTGGGACGGAGGCAGGGGTCTAAGTCATGTCCAGAAAACTCCAGGAATCTGGCTAAAAATCCTGTCTTAATTTATGCAAGGAGAAATGCCAGACGGTGGAACATGGGTCTTCTCATGCACATATGGCCAAGTACCATCACCTTTTCAACCCCAAAGAGTTCATAATGTTTTCAACAACTTGGCATATATGCAAAGACTAGCACACACGCCTCAGTGCCTCAATTGCTATCTGTATTTAGGTACTGGCAAGCAGATTTTGTGTGCTAGCCTCGTAGCAGGTGTCAAGCTCATTGCCCTGTGCCATCAAGAACAATCGTTAGATTTTTTTGACAACCGCTTGTCTGAGTGTGATGTAATTTCTTGGAATTTTCAGTTCTAAATACCAGCTCCATTGCAGGAAAGGGAAAAAAAATCTTTAACTGGCAATCTGCCCCTACATTATCCAGGAATGTAAAGGTCAGATTCTCCATTGGGCCTCTGCCTTCCTCTTGCATGACAGCCAGACCCTTGATGAAGGGTGTGCTAGCCACTACTGTCTGTGTTTACAGAAGATGCATTTTCAGAGAGTACAGGCCAGCTCTCTCTGAAAAGGAATCAATAGCTGGGTTCCTTGACCACACTAACTATCAACTGATGAAAGTCCCATGCCTTTCTGGATCAAAGGAATCCAGGGAAGTGTCCTTTTGACATTGAAAGAAGTATCTGCCGACTTCAGTCTTTTCCTTACAAAGAACAGAAGGCAGGAAGTTGAGGGAGGCTCCAGAGGATTCTGTGTGGTCCCCACCCTCCACCCTCCCCAGCTTCCCTGACACTGAGAATTCCTGAGATTCCCTCCTAATTGCACCCAGAAGAGTCAGTCCATAGTATAAATTTGTCAAGCTAATAGTTTCTTTTTCTGATTAAAAGCACTATGCTTGGTCTTTTGTGTGCTCAAGCCTCTCACCAGCCACAACTTTCTCCAGTGTTTGATCTGACAGAGTGCCCATCATGACAACAGTGGAGCAGAGGATGGGTCTTGGTGTCCTGAGACATTTAACTCTGCAGTCTCATTGTGTAGACCCTGACACCCTGGAACTTCCCATGTAGGTCAGAGTGCCCTTAAATTCACAGAGATGCAGGGGACTTTGTCTTCTCAGTGACAGAATTACAGGCATGGGTCACCACACACAGCTCCTTTCCTTATTTTGAAAGACAGACACAGAATTTGGCTTGTAGCCTTCTTCAGACTGAATTATTTACATATGGAGATCAAGACTGAGATTTGCACTTAGCTACAGTTCTCCAGAATCTCAGTGTGGTGCTCACATCCTCCTGCTACCTTGAAAAGAAACCTTTATAAGTCTCTTAAACTAAAAATTAGTAAATCTCTATGCAATAATAATAAAATATCAATACCTGCACAACTCCGTCAGCTAGTATTCATGTGGGGTTTATACATCCACACTTATAGACATTTGTAAGTCATGTACTTACTGGAAGGAGCATAAGAAAATAAAGTCCGAGGCTGAAATCTTTTGATGTTATATGTCACCAGTCTGATGACACAATCTAAGGACTTGCAGGCTCTTCCAAGGCACTTACATGAGGTCTGTGTGGTCACAATGATTTCCTTAACACGTTCTCCCATGGCACTGTGTTGTCTACACTGCTATCTGTGTTATCATGGCTGTGTAGGGGCAAGCAAGAAATCGGGCATTGACTCCATGTAAAGTTCTATACGTGAGCATCCCAGGCATCTCTACCTGACACACCCCACCATTCAGTGCACAGATCCATAGTGGCAGAACCCTAGAACTCAACTCTGCACAGCTGAGAGAAAATGGACTACTGACACACAAAATGCTGTGGGTATGTTCCACGTGCAGGCTCACACATACACTTACCGTAGACTGACATTGATAGGATGCTCTGGAAAAGCCAAATACTACAGCAAGCTAAAACCAAGATGTGGATGTCAGGCCTAAAGACATGAAGATCAAGACAGGTTTGCAGAATATGAGTACAATTCTTTAATGTTCTTGCTTTAGTGATGGATACATGACTGTGTACATTTACCAAAACTCAATAAAATATTCACTAAAAGGGTGAATTTTGCTATTTGTAAATTATACCTTAATTTTAAAGACAAAAAGCCTGAGTCATAATTGCCAAGTTTTCTAATACATGAAGTTATCCAGATAACTATATACTGCAGTAATTTTATATTGTTAAATCTAATCAATTCATAGCCTCCTATTAAGTAATACCGAGAAATTCAGGGTTGGACAAATGGCCCCGTGTTGGACAAATGGCCCCCGGGGTTCAGAGTGCCTGTTGCTCTTGCAGAGGATCTGGGCTCAGTTACCAGCACCCAAACCCAGAGGCTCACAATTGCCTGTGACTCCAGTACCATGAGATCTGTCATCCTCTTCTGACCCCTACAGACATCTGCACACATGTGGTATGTACAAACTCATACAGGCACATACACATAAAATTAAAATATATTAAAAAAATCTTTAATTTTGTTCCCTTTTAAGGAAAGGGTGAGGATGTTTACTAGCCTTAAGTCTCATTAGTGATTATAAAACAACAGAAGATGCTAATAAAATTTCTCATTAAACATAACTTTTTGCAGAATACAAACTGTTCTCCAACACTTATCATGTCTCCTGACAGGATGGACCAATATCCAGTGACTCTCTATTGGGGCCATTTTCAGGGTCCATTGCACATACCGTTATACAAAAGCCTTTTGGATTTCCTCTACATCTTTTCCAGAATGATCCAATACAATGGTTTTTCATCCTGATGTCCAAAGAGTAATAAAAATGTTTTCTCATAGTAATAAAAACTGCATTTATGGTATGGGTAAAGGAAAGGTCTCTAGATAATACTGGAACTTCTTTATTAAAATAAGAGTATAGACATACAGACTTTGTGTGGCTTCAGACTAAACCTTAACTAACCCCCACCCTCCTCTTACAAACAGCCCTTCTAACTAACAACCTTCCTGATTTACCTCCTTACCACGCTTCTCAGCATTGCGGTCTATAATGTAGCATTAACCAAACTAAACCCAAATGCAAAGGATGTTTAGCTAAAAGTTGAAAAGCAGAGGTTCATGTGATCCCACTTCCTGTAAGATCAAGGTCACTCTCTCACAAAGGCAGCTCAACAATGACAGAACCTCAGCCCCGTTCCCTCCTTTCCTCATTTAAAAAAAAAAGAAAGTTTGATAGCTACTTCACAGGACTATCCCTCACTTGTAATAAATTACCAAAATCCAGGTCCTCTGAAAGAACAGCAAGCACTTGTAATGACTGAACCATCTCTCCAGCCCCCACTTTTTAAATTGTGTGTGTGTGTGTGTGTGTGTGTGTGTGTGTGTGTGTGTGTGTGTGTGTGTAGGCATGTGCACATCTGAGTGTAGGTGTCCATGGTGGTCAGAAGAAGGCATTATATCCCCTGGACATAATGTTGGACATAATGTTGTGAGCTGCCCAACATGGGCAGCAATGTTGTAAATGCAATCTATGTCCTCCTCAAGAGAAGCAAATGCTCTGAACCATCTCTCCAGCCCATATCTCTTATTTAACAAAACAAAACAAAACAAAACAAACAGAAAACCACCTAGGTTATCAGACAGCAGTATTTTCATTGGTGTCTACCGAGAAAGCTGCAACATTTAAAGTTGAGATGCCATGGGCTTTACTGCACGGAGACCCTGATGGAACAACCACACCATTAGCACGGTGCAGTCGCTCTGGTGCCCACACCTTCCCCTTCTGGGATAATATATCTCTTTTTAACACACATAAACATTCTAATAGTTCTATTCCTCGTAAGAACCCTTATAAATTCACAACTAAACTATACAGCTCTTATATTCTCTTCTTTAATTTCTCCTTCAGCATATTCTGGCCTCTTTACTTGATACTTCATATCATAAAAATTTACACTCTCAAATTGCTATCATAAAGTTCACCATTTAACTTTATTTTGTGCAGTGCCAATTTCAAATGCAAATCTATCATTCTCAGTCTCTTGATATGGGTCCACTCTGACAGTAAAGGACCTGACCTTGTACATCAGAGCACATTTCCTGGGCATACTGCCACAAAGTGTTGGCATGACAGCTTGACAATCTAGCCATGTGAATTTGGGTTAGATATATCTAGCCTCAGATGTTCCATCCACAAAACAGAACATCATCATCACAGAGATGATACAAAAGCAAAACTAGGTGTTAGTTTATTTAGTGTCAGTCAGGAACCTTCTGAACACTTCATGATAACTAGTACACTTAACTCTGTGGAAGAAAAGGGTCTCACTGAGTCTATATTCCCAACATCTCAGAGGATAGAAAAATAAAGGCTGGCTGGTTGCAATAAATTTTAGTACTTCTCAGAGCAACTAAGAAATAAAACTGAAGTTAATAGGATCACTAGTGGTCGATCACACGACTCATGGAGCAGGTGAAGTCATTGGAGGGGAAGACAGATCCTCTGAATTTCCATGTTCCCAGGCTGACTCCTTGTCATTGACTTTCAGTGTTGACCATGGAGTTAGCTTCACCTACTTCTTGTTCCATTTTAAGCCACAAAGTCACTCTCTCAGGGACATGTTTTATTGAATGTCCTTGCCAAGAGCTAATTGAATGTGCTATGACCTCTGCCAATGATGAGATATACTTTAATTAAATTATCCAAAATGGCTCTTTTGGAAAAATGACAATTCAAAGCTTTTAGAATGAAGGGGGCTGGAAAAATGACAATCCAAATTTATTTTAGAAGAAAGGAGATGGCTAAGAGCACTCATTGCTCTTGCAAAGGACCTGGATTACATTCCCAGCACCCACATGCAGCTCACAACTGTCTGTGACTTCAATTCTAGGGAATGTAACGCCCTCTTCTGGCCCTTGTGGGCAATGAACAAACATGGCAGCCATAACTACACTCAACTATACAGACATATACATAAAATTTAAAAAGTGTTAGAAGAAGAAGGTGAAGCAAAAGAAGGAGAAGAGGAGAAATAGGGGGAAGAAGAAAGAGGAGGAGAAGGAGGAGGAGGAGGAAGAGGAGGAGGAGGAGGAGGAGGAGGAGGAGGAGGAAGAGGGCTTTAGCCCAGTGTGGCCTGAACCAGGGTGCTGCTCTTGAACTCAAATTTTATTCAATTGCTCTGCACCTCTAAGACAACAATTTTAAGGTTTTGTTTCCAGAATTGTCTACCCAATTGAATTAAATATTGGTAGTAAACCATCTTCACACTTTCACATTACCTACCTTTTATGATACAGAGGTGATATACATATGATAGAGAGGTGATACAGAGGTGTATACACAAGTGCATACATTGTTAGACCACGATGAATGAAAACAAGAATCACAGACACATTGAAGGATGAATATTTTATGTCAAAGAATCAGAACCAACCATCTTCAATAAGATTAAAACGCTAATACAGAATACCATATAAAAATCTTCAAGATAAATTGTGTATGGGGGTGGAACTGAGCTCAAACCCAGCCCATTGTGCCTTCTAAGAAACACTAAACTACTGACCTATTCCACCAACCCTTCAAAGGAGTTTTATAATTAAGTCCATCTGTAATATGTTATTCTCAATCAGTAGTTCTCAACCTTTGAGTCATAACCTCCTTGTGGGTCAAATGACCCTTTCACAGGGTTGCCTAAGACTATTAGAAAACACAGATGTTTATATTACTATACAGTTAAAATTACAGTTATAAAGAACAATAAAAATAATTTTATGGTTGAGAGTCACCACAGTATTAAAGGGTCACAGCATTGGGAAGGTTGAGAAATACTGTTCTGAATGCAACGCTACACAATCTTCAAGGCCAGAATGGATTTGTATATTTGAAAGACTATGACAGAAATTGTATAATCTAGCTAATGTCAAATTTATCTTTCATTCATAAGAAAAGTTGTAAGCTTTGGAATGAAAAGAGCAAGAGTAGGTGTGCCTTTTACTACATTCAAAACAACTGACTATGCAGTTAGCACCAACTAACTTTGAAATGAAAATATTTCCAACCTGTGAAAAATAGGCAGAGAAGATGGCTCAGTGAATATGGTGCTTGTTGCACAAGCACAGGACCTAAGTTTGATCCCAGCAGCCATGTAAAAAGCTGGCTTAGTGATACATATCAGATATCCCCATTGAGGAGGACTGGAGACATGATAATCTCCTGGACTTGCTGCCCAACCAGTCTGGTCAAAAAACAAAATAAATTGGAATGTAACATAGGAAGACACCCAACACCAACCCATGGCTCCACCCAACATGCATATACATGTCTATACACACAGGAATACACATACACAAATGCAAAAGAAAAGGACACAAATGACCTAAGTTTAATATTAAAGAAATAAGGTAGTGTTGCTGCATAATGTAGACGCTAAAAGGCTGTGAACAGAATCCAGACCTCATGTGTTTAACTCTGGTTTTCTATCAACAATCGTCCCCAATCTCGGGGTCCTAAGTTCTTTCCTTATGAAGATGGAAATGTGACCACAACAGTTACCTCCTTTGGCTTCTGTAATGACTAACAAATTATTGTCTGGAAAGGAGCCTGGAAGAGACATGACCAAGCATCAGCCGATAGACTGAGTGCACCCAGCACAAACTGTTTAAACTATTTAAAACATTATCAGATTTTTTTTCCCAATGACTTTTCTTGTAACTTAAGATAGTGACACGCTGTCCTTTCCCTATTGACACTAAAGGACGCTATAAGGAGAGACCCAACAATAAGGGCTGTTTTGCTTGTCCGGCCTATCTTTTTTCCTCTGCCCCAGCCTTTTTGGGTCTGTTACCGGGTGCCTGAAGCTGAGCCCGAGCCATGCTTCCTGCTTTCCCGTACTTGTTGTACTTGTTCTTGTGGCTGTGTCCGTCATCCTAGCTTGCTGGGCGTGGTGTCGCATGCCTTTAATCCCAGCACTCGGGAGGCAGAGGCAGGCAGATTTCTGAGTTCGAGGCCAGCCTGGTCTACAAAGTGAGTTCCAGGACAGCCAGGGCTACACAGAGAAACCCTGTCTCGAAAAACCAAAAAAAAAAAAAAAAAAAAAAAAAAAAAAAAAAAAAAAAAAAAAAAAAAAAAAAAAAAAAAAAAAAAAAAAAAAA
>LR756421.1:5739239-5760055 GCA_902729485.2 Mus minutoides
GAGTCAGGATGGTTTCTGTGAGTCTAAGGCTACAAGTAAGAAACAGGGCAGCTGGAAAGTAAGACCCCATCTCAAAATGCATGCATATTGGGCTGGGCTGGCCCTGCCCAGGAGGTAGCATGGCTGTGTGCTCTCCCCTCATTCCCTGCGGCAGCACAGTAGAGCTGGCCCCGGTAGAGGGAATACAGATGAGCAGGTCCTGAGGGTATGAGAGAAGAACAGGTGGCATAGCCCCTGGATGGCTGCAGCACTTGGGAAAATGGGCCCCATGCCTTGACTGGGCAACCCAGTTGGGCTGGTTCTGGAAGCATGGCTGTGGTTGAGCAGGACCCAAGGGCATGAGAGCAGGAGAGCTGACCCTGCCTCCTGCTGATGGCACTATTGGATGAGCTAACCAAGGCAGGGCTGGAGAGCTCAACCTGGTGATGCAGATAAGGGAGTACCAGTGTACTGATGAACTCAGCTACCACCCAGGCCCAGATCCAGGGCTTTGAGTTAGCCCACACCAAATCTATATATCTGCAAATGGTTGAGACTCATAAAAGGGCCAGTTCTGCTGACTCAAAACTACAAGATCTCCATGGCACAGGTAGGATATCTGGGAGGAAGTCCAGTGTGAATCCAATACTAACAGTGTCACAAAAGCCAGAGATTTCAAACCAAACCAATGACTCATTGCAATGAACATTTGCAGGTGAAGATGTGTGGACAGAGAGATGTACTGTGGGATACACAGTAACACACTACAGCTTCCACAGTGAGGTGTTTTCTATGCTTTGTTTGTTTTTGTGTGTTTTTTATTTTGGAGGGGGAGGTTGCAAGGGCAATGGGCAGATATGAGGGGACAGGGAGATGAGTGGGACTGGGGTGCATGATACAAAACTCAGAAAGAGTCAACAAAAGTTGTATTTTTTTAACTCTATGAATAAATGATAGCTTATTTCCAATATCAACTCCGATGTCCAAAGGGTTAAAATAAGATAGAATGGTGTTTAAAATATAAATATATACATATTAAATAAGACTGTTATCAAACGTAAAATCCTGCCTACACTGAAAAGTGTCACCTTTAGTTTCTAAGGATACAACTACTCTAATTCCAGTAACAGCTGAACAACTACTCTGATGAATAAGAAATAAGACTTCATAAAACTCTAACCTATTTGACAATGTGATTGGAAGAAGGAAAGGGGTGACTTCGGATTTGGACAGCCTGGCTGGTGGGGAAGGCTCAGGCTGGTCAGACGATGCTGGTCAGAATGAACACAGCCATCGTAAGCCTCAGTTTCTCAAGCATAACCTCAGTACCAGAGATACCAGGTAGAGGTATTATAACACCGTAAAGAAATAGATTTATGTTTTTCTGTTATCTAAAAGCCAGCCAGTCTGTGCAGGATCACTCACACGTGTAATCCCAACAATCAGGACATGGAGGCAGAAGGAATGCTGTGAGTTTAAGGTTAGCTTCATCTCCATACTGAGTTCCACAACAGCCTAGGGTCTGGGGTACTGGGAGCTGAGATTCTCCTATATGGGGGTGGAGGGCAGTATCTTGACAGATCCTGAGATAGGGTATAGAGCACTGGGAGCTGGGCTTCTCTTATGCAGGAGTGGAGTATGGGGTGGTGGGCTCCTGTGTACACAGCATCTTCCAGTATAAGAGGGATGTCAACTCTCTTCTAACCACCAGCTTCTATACTCGGTGAGTGAAGGGGAATCCCCTGGAAACAGTGTGTCCCCTCAGATCCAATTAGGAGACAAAAAAAATCATGTCCATTATTTAATCAGAGAATGTAATTAAAGAATGGCTAGTGTTGAATGAATCAATCTCACTAATGATCTGAAAAAGTCAGAAAAGAATTCTGAGGTGGCACCCCACAGCACTGCTGTTCATTGAGATGGAGGCCCACCTGGATCAGATGTCTCTGATCTGAAGGAGAGACTCTAATGAACTGTTTAGAAGGTAGAATCAAGGGCTGGGGCTGGGGCTGAGGCCGGGTCTGGGGTCTGTGTCCCTGAGATCAAGCTGGCCTATGCTGTCTGCCAGAACTCAAATGCTATTGGGGTTAATGCACCTGCCACCAAGTGAAGAAACACCACTGGGTTGACTCAGGAAGGTGACCCTGTTAGGAAGAAGAAAGGCATAAGGAAACAGAAGTGGGAGGTTTCTTTTGTTCCCTCTCTCTCTTCTCTCCCACTCCCACAGGCCACACTTATCCCACCACCCACTGGCAACACTTATGGGAAACAACTGATAGAGCAAAACAAAGTTGGTTGAGCTCTCGTCTCAGCGGACATGCTCAAATTGAATGGGGTGATACTCAAATCTGGACTACAACGAGTGACAGGGAAAAGCAGAAAGTGCACAAAGACTGGGAGAGAGAGGTGACACTATGGCGCATGAAGTGAGTCAGGTGCTGGCTGAAAGAATTTTTGCTTAGAGTAAAAACTTACTTTGATTTCAAATCAAGTCATAAGAACCTTGAAGGGCAGTTCCCACTGAGAGCTATAGCAGCCACTTGAGAAATCAGATGAGACGCATCTCACAAGACCAGATGCCAGTTGATTGAAACTCTATGAGGTACAGTGTGGGAACACAAGGATGCTCATGGGAGTGCCAAGGGACCAGGATTCTGGATGAGATGATGTGGAGAGGAGATAACTGAGCAGTGAGGGAGGCTTTGAGTTTTCTTGAATCCCAGAACCATTGACAGTAAAAATGCATTGAGGAAAGATCTCCACTAAGAGTGAAAAAAAAAGCCCAAGGAAGAAAATTTATCATCAGGAGATTAAAAATGAGGCACCAGTGGAATCATTTTCTGACAGTGCAGAAGCAAGGCAAGGCGAGGATACATGTCTGCCGGCTGCTTATCAACAACAACAACAACAACAACAACAACAACAAAAGGTATATAGGCTAGAAAACCAAATGACTGAGGGTGAAGATCATCAGGATTCTTGGAATGAAGATAGAAGGAAACATGGCACCCTTGTTATCAAATGAGTAAATGAAGGGTTATGGGGCAATAACTACTGCAGTCAATGTGGATTTCCCCAGGGCTGTTGGGAGTCATTTCTGGTGATAAAATAGGAATGAGAGAAAACCTAAGAAGAACAAACACACATAGACCATTCAAGAATCTGTGTGTGCCATTGCTGTCTTCAATTTAGAAAGTAATGTTTAGAGATGTCAGTAAGAGAAACAAGAAGTAGATTTCAATCATCTAAATTAGCAACCTCATGAAATTATGAGAGAAACATTTTTAATGTGAGCAGAGGTTCAGAAAACTGTAAGCAAATACCTGGTTGGAAAAAAAAAATATCTCTTGCCCCCCCCCATCACCTGCACATCTGCCTGCAAAACCCAATATCCCAAACCCCCAAATCTCAAAACCCAAAATCTCAATGTTATTTTTGACACAAGCAAATTTTGATGAGCACAAGTAAACCTTAGTGAAGTTTGTTTCTTCAGGGTCTTTTCAGAGAAAATATTATCTAGACCATCTGTTAGTTCTGCTTAATTTAGAACTTCCTGGGGACCCTGGGTGGAAATCATCTTCACACAATCTGCAGTTTAGAACATACTTTTTGTATAGAAAACACAAGCCTCTTTTCTAAACCAAAAGGTACTTGTATGAAGAACGACGTAACATGAATAGTACAGCCAATATGGAAGACCATTTTCGGATTTATACTTTGGATTTAGAACTCCTGCACCTTGCAATGATTCATTGCTACATTGATAAACACTTTTAGTGATAGTAGATTACGATGATGAGAACGATTGCATTCTTCTTTAGGATTTTAGCCCTTGATTCCAAAAGTACAACTGACTCCCTTGAATATGGAATTACTGAAGGAAGAAATGAAAGGACCATCACTATTATAAACCATTGTATTAGTAAAACCAGAGCCTTGGAGGTGACAGCAGTCAGTTGGTGGCTGCCATTTCACCTTTGGTTTAAGCTGACAGAAAGCAGAGACCCACTTGTCCACCTTTCAGAGTTGGTTTTAAATGGTGTTTCTTTTGTGGACTTGTACAAGTCATTTTCTTTCTTGCCACGATGCACACATCCCCCCACCCTCCCTTGCCCTGATTTTATCTGCCTTCCTTTCATTTCCTAATCATGTAGAAACAGGAACTCGGTAGCTTGTTTCCTGCTGGTCCAGAACAAAATGCTTGAGTCAGAAGGAAGAGACTATTCATTCTCAATTGCTCATCGCAGACTCTAGGAGGCATATATATATATTTATATATATTCACATTGTGTTGGTTTTTATTACAGTTGTATGCAAGGTCTGTTTGTTTTCTTATATGCAGTAAAGGACATTCACTAACTTAGATAGATTACAAAATGGGATGAGGAATTCACAGTTGAATGAATAAAAGTTTAAGAAATTTCCCGAAACTTAAACTTTAAGTGGAGATTTGAGAGATTAGAAGGGAAAACTTGAATAAGATGGCAGATGGCTCCAGTGGACCCTCGGGAGCCCTGGGGACATTTAGACCCTAGTGACATTCTACTGAGCCCATGGCTATTTGGAAGTGTGGAGGGCAGAGCTATAAAGGTTGTTTGCCATTCCTACCTTCTTTGCATTGTTTCTTCAGTTTTCTTCATGAAGTGTGTGCACAGTCCATCAAATAGACCAAAGCAATCAATCCCAGACCAAAGCAACCAAACACTAATCTCTGGTTGCCTCTCCTGAAATTTTCATCTTGGCTTTATGCCTTTCACAGCTCCAAATCAGAGTGAGATTCAAGGGTCAAGGGTATGTGTTTACTTAAGCCTTTTATTTTTATTTTTTATTTTGTAACTTTACATATAATTTTCTTCATTTTAATCAAAGGGAGAAATGAAAATGAACTAAAGTAATAAAACATACAATCTTGCACTCTTTACATTTTAATAAATCATTCAAACTTGTTTCTAAGCCTACACTTATACACAAATAAGTTAAAACCAAAAGAGTAAACAAACATACAAACCTATTAATAAATGAATATCTAGTATAGCAAATTGAGGAAATGTGTATGTTTAAGATATGTGCTTTTCCCTCTTGTTTAGTAAAAGTAAGCGCAGGACTGTGTTCTCCTAGGAATCTTCAGGATGCAGGACCACAGCCATTTCTCCCCACCTCTAGCTGCCTGCTCTGATCTGCTTTCTACACAAACTCCAGATTCCCTTAAACTCCACCTAATTTCACTCTTCATTGAACTCCTAGTTCAAGAGTCAGCAAGCATCCTCTCTTCTATCCAGTCTCTAGGTGACCTTGGCTACTGTGATGTAAAATTAGCCAGAGATAATACCCTAACAACTGGATCATCTTTGGTTCAAATAAAACTTTATCAGCACTCGGAAGGCAGAGGTAGGCGGATTTCTGAGTTCGAGGCCAGCCTGGTCTACAAAGTGAGTTCCAGGACAGCCAGGGCTACACAGAGAAACCCTGTCTCGAAAAAAAAAAAAAAAAAAAAAAAAAAAAAAAAAATCACTGAGTATTCTTGGCACTGTTCTAGCCAACACCATTTGTCAATAAAGCTTGAGTTGTGAAAGGATATCCCTCCGGGTCTCTCAGCTGAAGCCTCTACAGCTACTAGAATAATGCTTGGTAAGGCCCAGTCCAGCATTCTTTTTCTGTTCCAGAATATTTAATTCTTCATTTTTCATTCTTCTTCAGTTATAGTTGTAACAGCAGGTCACCCAAAAGAAACTATAGTACATTTTCATTGTTTCATATTTGCTTCAATTCTGCTTTCAAAATAGTCTTAGAAATATTTCTTTCTTCCTACGAACCTCTTCCATGTCCCATCAATGACTACATAGCTTAATAGCCAAGTATCTCCTAAGCTGAAACAAGCCATGATTGCTTTCCTCTACTACTATGGCCTCTCAGAAGTCTTCCCCAGCATCTTGGGCATCCAGCTCCTTGCTCAAGACTCCAGGAAGACTCTGAAAACAGGTACCGGCGTGCCTTACTCTTCAGCAATGCAAGTACTCAAATGTCATTCTCGGTGAATTCTTCCCGTAAAATCGACTGTGTCTCATACACAAAAAACTCAGGCACACAAGGACATACAACTCCCTTTTCCTCTAACCCTAATCAGCACTTTTAGGCATGTCGCTCCCTCACAAGACTGTAGACTCCATGAGATGATAGAACCTTCTCGTATGTTGTGATTACCACTTATTCCCAGAACCCAAAACAAGACCTAGCATGTCCAGACTGTTCAGAAAATATGTAGCTAGGCAGAGAATGAAAGTGGACACCTGACTCATTCACAAACCAGCTTTGCGTGCCAAGAACAGCACCCTGGGGGTTCACTTTCCTTTTCTGTTCCCCTTATCCATGCATAGAGAAGACTGCATTGATACTGTCCAGGGTGTGAAGATGTGGGGACCATCTTCATCATCAATTGTTCTCCCATTTAAAACATTTGAAGGAACTAGGATGATACAATGACAGATTCATTAGGAACTCCAAATGATTTTTCTATGTTGAACAGATTCATAGTCTACGCTTTAGGAAGTAGGAAGTACAGTGCTTAAGGCTTCCAGCCACATTTATCTAGATGTAAATAAGAAAAGGAAAAAATAAGTATGTGATCTTAAACTTGAAAATGGGTTTTCTGAAATGAGGACTTAAATCATTTTAATAATCTAAACATAGCTCGGCTTTGGGGGTGAAGGGGAGGAAGGAGTGCTGGAGAAATTACTAGAGTCTTATCATTGGTTTGTGGGGGTTATTTTGCAACATTTTAATTTGGATGGTGTTTTCTTGCCTTCCTCTTGAATGCTTCCACACACCATATTTACATTAATTACACTGTGACATTATTATAACACGTGGCTAATTTGTTTTTTAAAAGAAGAAAAAGAACATGCCAAAAAAAATGTAAAAAATAATGCTGAGAGTATAATTTAAGGATTAAACTAAAACCATTAAGCACAGGCTGGCATTTCTCAATACCTCTAATCTATATTGTCATATCACTTGATTGCCAGAACAATAGGGGATTAAATGTCTCCAGGAAGTGACCCTTTAAAGGAACTTAGGGCATTAGAATGCTTTTTTTTTTTCTGTCTGTGCAACCATAAGGAACATTTGAACATTTTCTAAATTTATGTTAGAGGTTTTATATATGTCAGCAAGATGAAAGTGACGTTACACACTGACACCAACATAGGTACCCACTGCATTCTGAGCATCACCCACTGATGGCTTAAGACAATGTTTGAAGAATTAATGTCACCTCGAAAAAAAAATAAAAACTTGCTTTGTCTGAGGACAATTTATAGCCTCTTCCCTCTCCCCCACATCATTGATTTGTTTTGAAACATACACTTCTCCTTATTCTAATTTTTTTAAATGGGGTGAAATTTTTGTATGAGATGAAGACACAACTAACCCTAACCAGTTTGAATCTGGGCACTACAGCACAGGGTGGAAAGTGTCTTTCCACTGAATCCAACTTGATGTGTGAGTTATCTGAAGTTTCAGCCTTGAATCCGGCACAGAAATTGGTAGGTTCTTGGCTCAGAGGTAGGGAAGCCTGACTTTACCAAAGCTGTAACTCGTAAAGGAAACCATTGGAACAACAATTGAATAGCATCTGCAATTTGTCAGATAGAGCTAATGGGAGGTACATTTGCATTCTTCCAGTAGAGAGTAGCTTCCTGGAGGTGACCAAAAGCACAGCCATCTCTGTCTTCTACCTTCACCCATTCTGATTATCTCCTACCTGGGTTCACCACAGAGATTCCATCTCTTTTCTGGGTTGGGGAGAGATGTCATGATTTGAATTTTGAACTCTACTTTGGAACTTCTTTGAAGATGAGCCAAGAAGATAACAGTGGAACAAGAAATATGCAGAAAAATCACAGCTGTCTGGCTCATCGCCAGTGAGAAAGCAGTCATTCCCTGGTGTGATAAAAATCCAACTATGCAGAGCAACACCTTTTACACATTGTTATATTCTTGTCTCAAAAGAAAATGAAACTTCTGTTTTATTAGATTTTTATAACTCCAAATGTAAAACACTTTCAGAAGTATATGCAAGACTTACTTGCGGTTCTTTTTTTTTTTTTAAATGTACCAAAAAAAATTTTTATTGGATATTTTATTTATTTAAATTTGCAATGTTATCCCCTTTCCTGGTTTCCTCCCTTCTGGAAACTCCTAACCTATCCTCCCTCCTCCTGCTTCTATGAGAGTATTCCTCCACCCATTCCCCCCACTCCCACCACCCTGCCTTCAATTTCCCTATACTGGGGCATCTATTGACCCTTCATAGGACCAAGGACCTTTCCTTCCATTGATGCCTGACAAGGCCATCCTCTGCTACATATGCAGCTGGAGCCATGTGTACTCCTTGGTTGATGGCTTAGTCCCTGGGAGCTCTGGGGGGTCTAGTTCGTTGATATTGTTGTTATTCCTATGAGGTTGCAAGCCCCTTCAACTCCTTCAGTCCCTTCTCTAACTCTTCATATTTTTATTTGTAAGGATCTAGCAGGGCCTCTCAGGAGATAGCCATATCAGGCTCCATTCAGCATGCACTTGTTGACATCCACAATATTGTATATGGGATGAATCCCAAGGTGGGACAGTCTCTGGGTGGCATTTCCTTCAGTCTTTGCTCTACACTTTATCTCCATACTTGCTCCTATGAATATTTCGTTCTCCTTCTAAGAAGGAATGAAGCACCCACACTTTGGTCTTCCTTCTTCTTGAGCTTCATGTGGTCTGTGAATTGTATCTTGGCTATTTGGAGCTTTTGACCTAATATCCACTTATCAGTGAATGCATATCATGTGTGTCCTTTTGTGATTTGATTACCTCACTCAAGATGATAGCCTCCAGATACATCCATTTGCCTAAGACACTACTCTGAGGTAGGGTCTTTGTCACTGAGGCACAGTTCCTGTATGCAGCAAAATGCTGGGTCCTGTTTAGGTATCCAGTATGTTAGTGTATGTCTTTTTATTGAAGAATTGAGTCCATTGATGTTAAGAGATATTAAGAAAAAGTTATTGTTGCTTCCTGTTATTTTTGTTGTTAGAGGTAGAATTCTGCTTGTATGGCTGTCTTCTTTGGGTTTGTTGAAATATTACTTTCTTGCTTTTTCTAGGGTATAGTTTCTCACCTTATGTTTGTGTTTTCCATCTATTACTCTTTGTAGGGCTGGATTAGTGGAAAGATATTGTGTAAATTTGATTTTGTCATGGAATATCTTGGTTTCTTCCTCTATGGTAATTGAGAGTTTTGCTGGGTATAGTAACCTTGGCTGTCATTTGTGTTCTCTTAGGGTCTGTATGACATCTGCCCAGGATCTTCTAGCTTTCATAATCTCTGGTGAGAAGTCTGGTGTAATTCTGATAGGTCTGCCTTTATATGTTACTTGACCTTTTTCCCTTACTGCTTTTAATATTCTTTGTTTAGTGCATTGGTGTTTTGATTATCATGTGATGGGAGGAATTTCTTTTCTGGTCCAGTCTATTTGGAGTTCTGTGGGCTTCTTGTATGTTCATGGGCATCTCTTTCTTTGGGTTAGGGAAGTTTTTTACTATAATTTTGTTGAAGATATTTATTGGCCCTTTAATTTGGGAATCTTTGCTCTCTTCTATACTTATTATTCTTAGGTTTGGTCTTCTCATTGTGTTCTGGATTTCCTGGATGTTTTGGGTTAGGAGCTTTCTGCATTTTGCATTTTCTTTGATTGTTATGTCAATATTTTCTATGGTATCTTCTGCCCCTGAGATTCTCTCTTCTATCTCTTGTATTCTGTTGATGATGCTTGCATCTATGACTCCTAATCTCTTTCCTAGGTTTTCTAACTCCGGGGTTGTCTCCCTTTGTGATTTCTTTATTGTTTCTATTTCCATTTTTAGATCTTGGATGGTTTTGTTTATTTCCTTCACCTGTTTGATTGTGTTTTCCTGTAATTCTTTAAGGGATTTTTGTGTTTCTTCTTTAAGGGCTTTTAGTTGTTTACCTATGTTCTCCTGTACTTCTTTAAGGGAGTTATTTATGTCCTTCTTAAAGTCCTCTATCATTGTCATGAGAAATAATTTTAGATCTGAATCTTGCTTTTCCAATGTGATGGTGTATCTAGGACTTGCTTTGTTGGGAGAATTGGGTTCTGATGATGCCAAGTAACCTTGGTTTCTGTTGTTTATGTTCTTATTCTTGCCTCCGGACATCTGATTATCTCTAGTGCTACCTGCCCTCGTTATATCTGTCCTTCCTGTAATCCTGGTTGTGTCAGAACCCCTCAGAATCCAGCTATCTCTGTGATCCTGTGATTCTGGAATACTATGATCCTGAGGTCCTGGGTGTGTCAGAGTTCCTGGGAATCAAGCTGCCTCTGGGACCCTGAGATCCTGGTGTGACCAAGCTCCTGGGATCCTGGGATCCTGGGATTCTGGGTGTGTTAGAGCACTTGGGAGTGGAGCATCCTCTGGGTATTGTGAGACTGGCTGTAAAGTTAGTGCCCAAGGTAAACCTTGTGCAGACCCGAGCCACTGGTTGGGTGGGGTTCCTGTGTCCCTGGATCCTACCGGTTCCAATTACTCCTGGTGGTTTTAGAAGAAATGTTGTGTCCTCCTTACCTCTCATCTCATGATCCTGGGTATATTAGAGCACATGGGAGAGGAACCTCCTCTGGGTGTTGTGGGACTGGCTGTGAAATTTGTACCCAAGGTAAACATGGACAGACTGGAAGGAACCCAAGCCACAGGTAGGGTGGGGTTCCTGTGTCCCTGGATCCCTCAGATCCCAGTTACTCCCTGTGATGTTGGAACAGATGTTGTATCCTCCTCACCCCGACCCTACGATCTTCACTTGTGATTCTTTTTATTTTAAATTTAATATCAGCTAAAGAGATGGTTCTGTTCACCTGAAAATTACTCATTTGCTTATTTTCCACATAGTGGGAACATTATAATACATTATGATTTTTGCTAAATATAAACCTTGCCCTGGTTTTCTATAAGGAAGTGCTATAAAATTTTCCTTGGTATACCTTTGAAACTGTAATATTTTCAGAATGAAAAAAAAACACTTTTATGAAGATTTTAGCACATTTATAGATATAAAATTCTTTAGAAGGTACCCTATTTCCAAAGTACAGTTGTGTGAATATGAGAAACTGTAGTGTAATCTCAACAGAACACTGAACAACTGTAACTTCAGAGAAGGTAAGAGGAACACGGTCACAAGAAACCGTTAAATCAAAGGCCACAAAGTAAAGAAACTTGCTTGTAACTTCATGTATGACAAGGAGAGTCTCTTTAACAGGTATTCCACACCAGCAGCCATGTTATTACAGCAGCTTACACTATGAAAGAATGATTTGTCGTTAAATTAAAAATTAGTCTCTTCTTTTTTCCTTTGAGATAAGGTCTTACTATATAACTGTGGCTGGCCTGGAATTCACAATGTTGACCAGGCTAGCCTTAAACTCACAGAGCTCTAACCTGCCTCTTTTACCTGAAAGACAGCACTAAAGGTATAAGCTACTATATATACGCAGCTCTGACTTGGACTCTGAATACCAAGATTAGAAGAGCAGCTGGTTTTACAAATGAGCCATTTATAATCAGCCGTAAAAATATTAGTATAAGACTACAGTATAAAAATAATTTATACAGACTTAGGCTGCAGTGACAGCATTAAGAGTTTATAGGATTTATGTATTGTGTATTCTTGCATATGTACATGTGTGTATGTGCGCGTGCATGTACATGTGTGTATGCATGTATGTAGACCAAAGGCTAATGTTGAATATCTTCCTTTATTGTCCTCCACATTTTTTTTTTGAGCTGGACCTCTTCCTGAACCCAGAGCTCAATGTTTTGGCTAGGGGGAGCAGATATCTCTGCCTCAAGTGCTGGGGTCACACACAAGGTACATTTGCACTTTTTATTTTAAAGTGACTAGTAAAAACAACATTTATTGTGTGTTAAAAATTAATCTGCATTTATAAAATATAAAATAAAGACTCTGTTATTTCTTTTTTTTCTTATTAGCATGTGTCATCATTAACCCTCAGCTCTTACATGCTACTCAGATTAATGGCTCTTTTCTTTATGACTGACCAGCAAATATCAGAGCACATGAAAGAGCTGCTAGAAGTGGAAAAAATACCTTATCAATATTTCTTGTTCATTAAAATGATATTTTTAAGTTCTGCATAGTAAGTAATGTCCATAGTTCCATTAAACATTATAAAAGTATCCTAAGATATCTGGCTTTGATAGTAGCTATTATATCTAATGCCTAGGCATCCAGAGTCTATAAATATAAAACCCATGTGTGAACATGGATAACTATATGGTGCTCACTGTCAAAGTCATGTTTTAAGAAGTGACAAGAATTAGCATGCTGTGAACTAAGATGTGCACACATGAAAATCCAGCAAGGCAGTGAAAGCTGCAGGAGAGACTGAACTTTCAAGCCATCTATCATAATGTGCCTGAAATGGGTAGGAATCCAGCAGTTAGTCTACATATCCATAAAACCAGATTTGTTCTCAGGTGAGGTGGATCTCCTGCCAGTGTTTATCATGGTATTCATCCATCTCGATAAACACACCAACCCTCACCTGCAGCGGAGTAACTGGCAGTGGCTGCGGGCTCTCCATCAACGACCCTCCCCAATGTTATCAAGCCTATGCTGTCAACTTCCAGGAAGCCAAGCCATGGCCAAATAACTAAAGCAGATTAGAATTAAGCACACTGATTTCCACCAACATGATTGAACCAGGAGCACTCTTTAAGTACTATGCATCTGTTAAAAACAAAACCACATGGATAGCTATTAAGAAAATAGGCAGGTTCAAAATTAAAGGAGATGCCAACCATTTGTGCAGCTGTCAACACGTTACTTCCCTGCATTGCTTCCTTCATAGTTAGAGCTTCTCCTGCCCTTCTGAAGAAGATGATGCTCCCTTGAGTGGAAAGCTCTGTCTTGCTTCTCATTAATGCCATCAGCTATGCCCTGGAGTGCTTGCTCTGTGCCCCTCTTACCCTTGTCTAGCAGACTTGTAAGGAGTCACCACAAGGCACTAAGCGTTATCTTAGTTTATAAACATATAAACATCTAATCATGGTATTTGGAAGCAATCTCTTTGACTGTCATGTACATAACAGATGTGAGGAAGCTGGCACTGGCTCAGACTAAAACACAGACAAGGACAAAGTAATTGTGTACAATTCAAATGTCAGAATTGTGCATAAATCACTTACAGAAAGAGGTTCTCATGGGTAGCTTGGATAGACTGCCATGCCATATGCATGCTACAAAAATATGAATTCATTAATACAGGATAAGAATTAATATTAGGAGAACTAAAGTATACAGATGAAACTGTAATGAAGCCATTAGCATTTTAGGGAAAACTAAACATTCAAACAATTAAACATACACATTTCTGACAGAGAGATGGATGGATCCTGTAAAAAGCATTTGTTTTCAAGAACAATCACATAATTTTATTATTAATTACTTTTATTGGGTAGAAATAAAAATTGGCAGAACTGAAGAAAGGGAGATATTTTATTATTTTCATGTTAAACTTTCATGTTATTGTTCATATTCTTACATGTTTTTTTATTTGTTAGTGGAATTAACTATCTTTGGGTTATATAGAATGTTCTAGTTTGCTTCATGTTGCTCTAATAAACACCAGGACAAAAAGAAACTTGAGGAGGGAGAGTTTATTTGGCTAATAGTTTGTAGTCTGTCATCAAGAGAATCCTGGTCAGGAGCTCTAGCAGGAACCTGAAGGAAGGAACTGAAACAGGTGCCCTAGAGAAATATTGTTTACTGGCTTGCTTCCATGACTTTCTCTAGGAGGAAGGTCATACTAACCTGTCATCCATAAACTCTTATACTTGGATCAGAGGAAGGTTTGTCATACCTCTGAACCCCACCCAGAAGAAAGGTTTGCCAGTTCCCATGGGTCAGTGGCACTGGCTGTTATCAGTAACACAGACACACAGACACACACAGACACACAGACACACAGACACACAGACACAGACACACACACACACACACACACACACACACGTTCACTCAATGCTCCCTTAACTCCCCCAGAATGGGCTCCTTAGGTCTAATTTCTATCTACCCTTACCTCAAACTTTGGGTCCCTAGTGGCTTAGGCTTTCTTATCCACTAAGTTCTTGTTCATTTGTTCTCTTCAAATCTAACGTGTTTTCACAGTGTCCCAGGCACTGGGCCAGGTCTGAAAACCCTGAAGGATTGCAAGCTACAGTTCAAAGGCTGTCAGGGTAGAGCAGCTGCCTGGATTCTTGCTCCTTTTCCTGGAGCTGCAGTGGTTGGGCTTACTGATGGCTCTTGAGGTTGTTGACATAAAGGGAAGGGCTACCTAGATTCCTCTCCCTTTAATTAACAACTAAAACAGCAATTAAAAAAAATAATAAGCGGAAATAATTCCTGTCTTGTGAGGATATTCAACATGTCAGCAAATGTTCTGTAGTACATCTGCCTTAGTTCTCACCCTCACACAAACTCACACACTGAAGAACTGAATAAGGGCTGGCAGCCATTGCTGCCACTCCATATGATAAAGCAGGTTCAATTCCGGGAAACCTGCATGGCAGAAGGAGAGAACAGGCTCTCCCAATTTCTCCTGTGACCTCCATGTGCAAACCACATACACACATGGGAATAAACAGCTATAGCTTTTTTAAAAACTGAATAAATGTAGGCTATTTGATGATGAAAATGCTGGTACAATCAGCCAATTTTCATTAATCTCAGATAAATATGCTTCCTTTCTTGTTTCACTGTGCTGTTCTAGGATAATTGTTTGGTTAACATCCTCAACAAAAAGTCAATTAACAACTTGTTGTCATCAGTGCTCTCTCTCTCACTCTCTCTCAAGAAATGTAAGAAATCAATGCTCCTGGTTTCCATGGAAACTGACCTAAGAGAGTGAGTTCATTCTCCATAGCATTCATAGTTGAGAAGAGAGGCTATAAGCCAGGAAAAAACCACGAGGTCTGAACTATACAAACATTGAGCCAATCTGCAAGACAATTTTGAGAATCAGCTGAGGAAAAGAAACTAGATCTTGCCTCATTCAAGAGCCGTGTGGAGAGAAATCTTCTACCTCTCTCCAGTTTCAGTAATTATTGGGGTTATTTGGAATGATCATTGGTATTTCTATATTAATATAAATGAAACACGAGCCAGCCTTGGCCATGGTTCAAAGCCCATCTTCAGTCACGGAACGAGTGAAGGTTTCCTGAGCTCCGAGGCTGAGAAGAAATGAGTGTCTCTTGGGCTGAGTCACAGCACAGTCAAGATCTGGGAACTCCAAAAAGACCAGGAGGAAATTCTCATCCAGAGGCTGAGTGAAGGAAAAGTTACATAGTCAGCTGAGTGAGGGAACCCTTCAGGCACTAATAACTACTCAAGACAAGAAGGGACACATCTGAGAACTAAGTGAGGCTCAGTCTTTGAATGTTGGAGGCAGTTAGGGGCAAATACAGGATAGGAAGCTAGCTGTGAGTCAGATATGGTTTGTTCTCCAAGCATTCACTTGGGGGAGGCTTGGTTCCCATTACAATAGTGCTGAGAGGTGGTGGGACCTTTAAGAGGTGGGCCCTGGTGGGAGATGGCTGAGTCCTTCTGAGAAAGGATTAATGCTGATCTTGCCCAGTGGATTAGGTCTCACAGAAGTGAATTCATTCATTCCCAGGAAGCTGAAGCTGAATAGTTCTACAAGAACCAACCTGCTTTTCTCTTTTATCCTGCTCTCTTGATTTTCTCTGGTGATGTGGTCTCTTCTCTCTCTCTCTCTCTCTCTCTCTCTCTCTCCTTGCCACTCCCCTCCTCCACCTCCATATGTGTTTCCTACTCTGAAGTATTGTCCATCCAGAGGCCTTCACCAATAGCTAAAACTATCATCATGTTCCTGGACCTCCAAAACTGTAAAGCCCCAGTTTTGAGAGCACCCCAGGCTCTTGGGATATCGTCGTCGTCATCATCATCATCATTTTCATCATCATCATCATTGAGTTAGTGTGTCTCTAAATACCTCTAGCTCTTATGCAACTCACTCTAAAGACAAGGCTAGCCTTGAACTCAGGGATATCATCCTGCCTCTGCCTCCTAAGTGCTGGGTTCAAGGATGTGCACTACTATACCTGGCTTCCTTCTATTTTTTTTTAGCATCAGAAAATAAACATTTTTTCCTACCACTAAGTATTAGAAAGAAATTATATGCTAGAAGAACAACTAAGACCACCCAGATTCATGCTTACATGATCTAACTCACATCCAGATTCATGCTTACATGATCTAACTCACATCCAGACTCATGCTTACATGATCTAACTCACATCCAGATTCATGCTTACATGATCTAACTCACATCCAGATTCATGCTTACATGATCTAACTCACAAAGACAACAGGGCACATCAAGGAGGCATTGCCGGCCACAGGCAAAATCTGCACATTGTTTAATGACTGCTATTTACTAAAGTGCAGTCTGAAGGTGAGAAGTTACATGGAGACAAGAAAACACACACACACACACACACACACACACACACACACACACACATGAGACAATGTAAAAGATAACTGTTTGGAAGGGAGAACATTAGGGGGAATACAGAATGCTAAAAAGAAGGCTGAAGAAACCCAGCAGGATAACTCAGCTTTGAATCTCAGAACTTCAGAGGTAGAGGCAGGTGGATCTCTGGGAATTTGGTCTCATCCTTGTCTAAATGGTGAGTTTCTGGTCAGCCAGGACAACATAGCTCTGTCTCAAAGGCATGAAAAAGAAGAGGGAAGGGAAAGATATAACCAGGATTCTAATAAGAGCTGAGATTCAAGCTAGAGACTGAAAAGCCTGTATGAAATGAGTTCCGGTCAGCAGAAATGCCAGGGCACAGAGCAGGGAGGGGCTGCTGCCCTGGGGAAAGGTGGGGGATGGGGAGGTTGTTCTCCAGATACCTTGGAGAATCTGCTTTCCAAGCTTTTCAGCAAAAGACTGCATTTCTGTTGAATCCATTGTTTGAGACAAAAAAGTCCAAATTTTACCATAGGTTAATGATAGACAGTTTTCCAATATGGTAGGTTTTCGAGGTAAACAGACTTTATGTTATGTGGTACAATGGCTACTCTTGGTTGTCAACTTGACCACATGTGGAATTAACTAAAGCCCAGGCAGCTGGACACACCCAGGAAGGGTTTTTCTTAATTGGATCATTTGAGGTAGGAAGACCCACCTTAAATCTGGGCCACACCTTTTAGTGGAAACCTATATGAGAACATGGAAGAAGGCAGCCTGTTTGCTCTGGCTCTTGCTGGCAAGTCAATTCCTTCACTGACATTAGTGCCTACTTCTTCGGGATTCTGATATCTGATCTGCTGAAGACCAGCTGAGACATCTTCTTCAGGCTTAAATTGAACAAAGACAGTCACCTTTCCCTTCCACTAGAAGAACTTAACTGATTTTCATTGTAATTATGGAAGGGTAAAGGAAAGATTTGGAGACAGAAATATAAATTTATTAAGCATTGACCTGGCACCAGATTTCTGCCAGATGCTTTCTATGTAATTTCAAGCACTGTGTAGGCTTAGATTTTGTTTTTTAAAAGCCTATTTTATTTAAGGTTCTTAAATGCTTCAACCTCCCTTCTAGCCCACCTACCAAAGGAAAGGGAGAAAGATGGTTAATAGTACAATGGAGTTGTGGACCTGTTTAGAAGTAGTTGTGTGTGTGTGTGGGGGGGGGAGTGATTCCAATCTTTGTTGTCAGAACATCAGCCATCCGGTCCACTAGCAAAATACCAAACATTAGTCAGTAGCAGTAATCCAGTCAGACACCAAACACAAAATATGAATCAATAGTAGTGGCTAAATCAAGCAGAAACCACAATGCCCCACGGAATCAGCATGGAGCCAGCAGAGGTAGCAAGAATAGAGTCAGCTGGAATACCAAGAGAAGGTTTTTGGCACCTTTTTCTCTATGAAGTGAAGCATTGCAAGGTGTAGCAATGCAGAAACGTCTTCTCCCTGTCTGTGGGGTTATATTCATATTCTTTGTAAACATCACACAACCTCAAAAGCATCCACTCAGCAAAACTTCACACGCCCTCTCACATGTCTGCTTCAACAAAACGTGCTCTCTCAAGACAGCTTCCAGAAAAACATCATGTGACACAACTGAGCTTCCAAAGAAAACCAGAATTTCCACTTCACACGGCTTTTTTATGTCTAAGCTCCATGGATTATTAAATAGCAAAAATGAAAATCGGGGGGACTATGTGACTTGAAAGCTCCCAGTGAAACAATTGCTCTCTCTTACCCATTATTCTTACCATACTCATTTGTACTAGGTTTCTCCAGAGGGATGGAACCAATAGAAAAAAAAAAACAAAAACAAAAACAAACAACAAACAATTCAAGGCTGGAATCATGAAAAGCCCTGGAGTATGATAATTAAGTCTATGTTTTGAAGGCTGAAATTGCTCTCTCTTACCCATTATTCTTACCATACTCATTTTGTACTAGGGTCTCCAGAGGGATGGAACCAATAGAAAAAAACAAAAACAAAAACAAACAACAAACAATTCAAGGCTGGAATCATGAAAAGCCCTGGAGTATGATAATTAAAAGTCTTTTTTTTTTGAAGGCTGAAATGCTTGGAGTCTGATGTCCTGAGACAAGGCTGCCTAATGTAGAGGGTGCTGCCCACTTTCAAGGTGGCCTTTACACATTCCGGTTGCCTCCAGAAACACGTCACAGACACACACAGGTATTTTCTGGATGAATTGGTTGAGACTTTGTGATCAAAAACTAGAGAAAAGTAACTTAAAGGAGGAGAGATTTATTTTAGCTCATGTTTTCAGCCTGCAGTTACTGAGTCCCGAGGACCTGCACTGATCATGGTGGTGTCAGTGAAAGCCTGGAGCAGAGTCACAGAGGCATCAATAGGTACATGCAACAGAGTATCATGGGTAGCATCATTGGGAGTCTACTGCAGACACGAAGCAAAGGAAAAAGAAAGCAAGATACATAGCTTCCAAGAACATTCTCCCAGCAACCTGTTTCCTCTAACCCAGCTCCATCCTCCACAGTCCTCCTGTCTCCATTACTTTTAAATCCCATAGGTCATGTGTTTTTTTGTTGTTTTTTTTTTTTTTTTTTTTTTTTTGTCCATAAGATGCCCCTTAAGAGGGTCACAATTTGGCCCACTAAAGACCAACTACAGCCTTTAGAAAGCCTATGCCACAGTCTGCACCAGGCAAAGTAAATGTGACTCCAACCAGGGTATCACATGTAAACACTGCAAGCCAGTCCTAAACCCTGCATATCCTCCTTCTCCCATTCCTTTCCTGAAGACCATATTTGTCTTTCTTCCCACAGAGCTTTCTCCAAGTGTTTTTCTAGGACATCCCTGTTCTCTTCAGGACCTACTGATTATAACTGCACAAAATCTTGACCAGCACCCTTGGCTTTATCTGTCTCTAGTGTCAGCAACCTCACTCAGAGCAATAGACTTAAAATCAAAATTTACGAACATTCTGGAAAATTCCACGCAGGGAAAAAAAATCACCCCCATTTGAGCACCATAGTTCTGAAGCATTCACAATCAACCTCTGACCTTTGGCAGTTGCTACCCTGATATCCCTTATGCATAACTGCAACAGGATTATAATAACTCAGTTCTGTATTAAACTTTATTATTCTGGTCTGCAGATAATAGGTTCTGTCTTCTGAACTACATCACGGTTTCCTCTGAGTTGATCATTCCCATCCTTCAGGACAGCTGCTAATAACTCAGTTTTCTAAAGGGAGGTAAAATATTTCATATTCAGGCAACCCACTCAGACTCTGGATATTCAAAATGGAATTTCCTTAAAACACAAGAAGTAAACAACTCACTAGCTTCAGGAAGTCTCTGAAACTAAGCAGATGCACTGTGACCCTTCCTCCTGAAGCTGATAAAAGCAATAAGGATTGCTGAGAGACAATCTTAAATTAGTTGTACTGCTTGGAAAAGACTCAGAAGAGCCAAGCTGTTTAAAAGAGACAATCTCCATCCAATCTGCTTAAAATCTTTCAGTCAGATTCAGGGATCCAGTTCTCATAAGCCATCACTCATGCTGGGGTGGGCTTTTGATGATGCAGCTGTCTTTGAGTAATGTCTGTTTCTGTAAGTTCTTCTATTACCAACTCTTCTGTAACTAACCACAATAAAATTCATTGGTTTACTAAGTTGGACTTCGGTGGTATCCTTATTTTGGGTTGGTGTGGGTTTCTTATCTAAGGTGAGTAAATGCATATTCAGATCTCCCCCAGGAAGAGAGACCCCCCTCCCCCATACTAACCAAACTGGTTGGAAGGAGGCATATAATTGAGAAATTCTTTTTCATGTGTACATAGTATAAAATCTATTTAGTTTAGTAATGTAAATACCACATAGAAATTAAATATCCATGGTTTATGATATATTTTAATCCTTTCACGTAGATAGTTTTTCAAGATAAGAGTACATATACATCCTCTTGAGGTGTGGTGGTATCTACCTTTAATCTCAGCATTTGGGAACCAGAGGCAGGTAGATTGTTTGTAAATTCAAGGCTAACCTGGTTTACATAGCAAGTTCCAAGCTAGCCAGGGCCACATAGTGAGAGAAAGAGAGGGAAAGAGAGACAGAGAGAGAGAGACAGAGACACAGAGACAGAGAGACAGAGAGAGAGACAAAAAGGCAGAAAGACAGAGAGGAAGAAGGATAAGGAAGAAGAGAAAGAAAAGAAAAGAAAAGAAAA
>LR756421.1:5760155-5866477 GCA_902729485.2 Mus minutoides
GAGAAACTAAAAACCAACCAGAAAAACCACCTTTGGTCTTTACTGTTAAAAGGGCAATCATTTTGCACTCGGAGAAACAACTGTCTTCTGCAGTCTACCACATCTTAGGGAAAATGAGCCGTTTGGTAAGATTGTTTCTGAGAGGGTAGCCACCAGCACATATTTTTAGAAGATATTTATGCAAGAGTCAGATTATAAGTTGCAGAATTTTGAGTATAAGAATTATCCCTAAAAGTAAAAGTGTCTAATGTGGCTGTGGGCAGATCTCCAGGCAACATGGATGCTTCTGCAGGACTTGGGTAATGGGGTGAAGACAGACAGGGGCTGTGGAGGGGAGGTGCTTTCTTTTCATTGTCAATAGCTAACTGGGTGAGAGCCAAGAAAACAGCAGAGTTTAGCTTTGATGCTTTCTAAACCAGATTAGTTCTATCTGACTTGAGATCTTATTGTCAAAACAAACAAACACAAAAGGCCCCTTAGTTGTGTTTATTATAATGTTGCCTTCCATGCATCGTGATTGATCTAAAGCAGATAATAGCTTTAAAAGTTGACTTATTTATGCCACTGTGGGGCTTAGTGTTCTTTGAAAGCCTCGCAGTGCAGTGGAGGTGTCCATAGAGATGCCAGGTAACTAGAGAGTTGACATTAATCTTGACTAAATGTTTTAAAGCATAGAATTGCAGCCCTTGCTGTCTATGGTCTAATCCTGCCTTTGAAAAACCAAGCATCCTGGAGACTTCACAGTATGGTGCAGAAAAATATAAATAAAATGTAAAAAAAAAAAAAAAATCCCTTCTTAGAAAGTCAGCCCCCACTGAAGCCCTGCCGTTGTAACCCTTGAAGCTGCAGAAGAGAGGGTGAAATTGCAGGATTCTCTACCCCACACAAAATGAAGAGATAGTTTTCTGTCTGGGACTCAAAAAGTGGGATAATATTTTGACCTAAATGAAGTTGCTTGGAGAATGTTCTCTCTTCTCAGCCTCTGGGAACTTTGGCCATTGTCAGAAAGCGTGTTACCCATGTCAAGAGTGTTCAAGCCCTGGGCCAACTGTGTGAGCCACAGTCCTGGATATGCCATTGGTCACTTGAGAGAAGGGTGCTTTAAGCTTAAGAACCAGAAATGGCTGTAGAATGTTGAATTAACATTTTTATTTTGTCCTTGGAGCCCATTCATCTATCAGCCATGAAATGGCTATTGTACCTCTTATGAGAGTCTGTATTCATATTGCTGTGGTGTAGCCACCAGAGAAAACTGCTCTGACACAGATTTAAGCCAGTAGAAAGTCTTTATTAGCCAGTGCTAGACTATACTGGGAGTTTGGGATTCCAGTGGAACACCAAACATTTCTTAGGGTGAACTTTTAAGCACAACAACTATGTCCTAACATACTTCAGTTAACAAGAATTGTTAGCCAGAAGCAGAACTGCAGAAATCAAAAAGCAATGTTAGTACTTTCCCAGAGCTAAGGCCTTTAGTGGTATAGGTCTTTTTGCTCATTTTGGCAGGTGGTGTTGTCTGTGTGCTAAGCTTTATGGCTTGAATGATACTTCCACCATGGAGTTGTGCTAAGGTCTGGATCTCTATTATAATATGAATCAAATAAAAGCACCTGGGACTGGAGACGTGACTCAGCAGTTAAGAGCACTTGCTGCTCCTGCAGAAGACAAGGGCTCAGTTCCCAGCACCCATGTGGTAGTTTCCAATCCTTCTTAACTCCAGTTCCAGGGAATTTAATGTTCTCTTCTGGCCTCTGTGGCATCAAACATGCACATAGTGGACAGATGTGCATTCAGGAAAAACATACATATAGAGAAAATCCACCAACTGTACCAACAATGATGTCTTGTTATTATTATTATTATTATTATTATTATTATTATTATTATTATTATTATTTTGGTATTTCAAGACAGGGTTTCTCTGTATAGCCCTGGCTGTCCTGGAACTCACTCAGTAGACAAGGCTGGCCTTGAACTCAGAAATCCGCCAGCCTCTGTCTCCAAAGTGCTGAGGTTAAAGGCATGCTCCACCACGCCCGGCTTTTATTATTATTTTTATTAGATATTTTTTTATTTACATTTCATATGCTATTCTGAAAGTTCCCTATACCCTTCCCCACCATGCTCCCCTACCCACCCACTCCCACTTCTTGGCCCTGGCATTCCCCTGTACTGGGGCATATAAAGTTTGTAAGACCAAGGGGCCTCTTTTCCCAATGATGGCCAACTAGGCCATCTTCTGCTACAAATGCATCTAGAGACATGAGCTCTGGGGGTACTGGTTAGTTCATATTGTTATTCCACTTAAAGGGTTGTAGACCCCTTCAGCTCCTTGGGTAATTTCTCTAGCTCCTCTGTTGGGGGCCCTGTGTTCCATCATATAGATGACTATGAGAATCCCCTTCTGTATTTGCCAGTCACTGGCATAGCCTCACTCGAGATAGCTATATCAGGGTCCTTTCAGCAAAATCTTGCTGGCATATGCAATAGTGTCTGGGTTTGGTGGCTGATTATGGGATGGATACCCAGGTGGGGTAGTCTCTGGATGGTCCATCCTTTCGTCTTAGCTCCAAACTTTGTCTCTGTAACTCCTTTCATGGGTGTTTTGTTCTCTATTCTAAGAAGGAATGAAGTATCCACACTTTGGTCTTCCTTCTTTTGATTTTCTTGTGTTTTGCAAATTGTATCTTGAGTATTCTAAGTTTCTGGGCTAATATCCACTTATCAGTCAGTGCATATCAAGTGACTTCTTTTGTGACTGGGTTACCTCGCTCAGGATGATATCCTCTAGATCCATCCATTTGCCCAAGAATTTCATAAAGTCATTGTTTTTAATAGCTGTGTAGTACTCCATTGTGTAAATGAACCACATTTTCTGTATCCATTCCTCTGTTGAGGGACATCTGGGTTCTTTCCATCTTCTGGCTATTATAAATAAGGCTGCTATGAACATAGTGGAGCATGTGTTCTTATTACCAGTTAGAACATCTTCTGGGTATTGCTGGATCTTCTGGTAGTACTATGTCCAATTTTCTGAGGAACTGCCATACTGATTTCCAGAGTGGTTGTACCAGCTTTCAATCCCACCAGTAATGGAGGAGTGTTCCTCTTTCTCCACATCCTCACCAGCATCTGCTGTCATCTGAGTTTTTTATCTTAACCATTCTGACTGGAGAGATGTGGAATCTCAAGGTTGTTTTGATTTGCATTTCCCTGATGATTAAGGATGTTGAACATTTTTTCAGGTGCTTCTCAGCCATTCAGTATTTCTTACTTGAGAATTCTTTGCTTAGCTCTGTACCCCATTTTAATGGGGTTATTTGAATTTCTGAAGTCCAGCTTCTTGAGCTCTTTATATATATTGGATATTAGTCCCCTATCAGATTTAGGATTGGTAAAGATCCTTTCCCAATCTGTTGGTAACCTTTTTGTCTTCTTGACAGGGTATTTTGCCTTACAGGAGCTTTGCAATTTCATGAGGTCCCATTTGTCAATTTTTGATCTTACAGCACAAGCTGTTGCTGTTCTGTTTAGGAATTTTTCCCCTGTGCCCATATCTTCGAGGGTTTTCCCTACTTTCTCCTCTATAAATTACAGTGTCTCTGGTTTTATGTGGAGTTCTTTGATCCACTTAGACTTGAGCTTTTTACAAGGAGATAAATATGGATCGATTTATCATTTTTGTACATGATAACTGCCAGTTGTGCCAGCACCATTTGTTGAAAATACTGTCTTTTTTCACTGGAAGGTTTTAGCTCCCTTGTCAAAGATCAAGTGACCATAGGTGTGTGGGTTCATTTCTGGGTTTTCAATTCTATTCCATTGATCTACCTGTCTGTTATTGTACCAGTACCAAGCAGTTTTTATCACAGTTGCTCTGTAGTACAGTGTGAGGTCAGGCATGGTGATTCCACCAGAGGTTTTTTTATTGTTGAGAAGAGTTTTTGCTATCCTAGCTTTCTTATTATTCCAGATGAATTTGCAAATTGCCCTTTCTAACTCAGTGAAGAATTGAGTTGGAATTTTGATGGGGATTGCATTGAATCTGTAGATTGCTTTCGGCAGGATAGCCATTTTGACTATATTAATCCTGCCAACCCATGAGCATGAGAGATCTTTCCATTCTTCTGAGATCTTCAATTTCTTTCTTCAGAGACTTGAAGTTCTTATCATACAGATCTTTCACTTCCTTGCTTAGATTCACACCAAGGTATTTTATAGTTTGTGACTATTGTGAAGGGTGTTGTTTCCCTAATTTCTTTCTCAGCCAATTTATCCTTTGTGTAGAGAAAGGCCATTGATTTGTTTGAGTTAATTTTATATCCAGCTACTTCACTGAAGCTGTTTATCAGGTTTAGGAGTTCTCTGGTGGAGTTTTTAGGGTCACTTATATATACACTATCATATCATCTGCAAATAGTGATATTTTGACTTCTTCCTTTCCAATTTGTATCCCCTTGATCTCCTTTTGTTGTCAAATTGCTCTGGCTAGGACTTCAAGTACTATATTGAATAGGTAGGGAGAAAGTGGGCAGCCTTGTCTAGTCCCTGATTTTAGTGGGATTGCTTCAAGTTTCTCTCCATTTAGTTTGATGTTGGCTACTGGTTTGCTGTATATTGCTTTCATTATGTTTAGGTATGGGCCTTGAATTCCTGATCTTTCCAAGACTTTTATCATGAATGGGTGTTGGATTTTGTCAAATGCTTTCTCAGCATCTAAGGAGATGATCATGTGGTTTTTGTCTTTGAGTTTGTTTATATAGTGAATTACATTGATGTATTTCCGTATATTAAACCATCCCTGCATCCCTGGGATGAAGCCTACTTAGTCATGATGAATGATTCTTTTGATGTCCAACAATTTCTTAACCAATAATGAATGAAATTAGAACAATATCAACTGTCCTTGGCCCTGAGGCTATTTGCTCATCTTTGGCTGACTAGTGCATAGACCCTAGACAGCTCTCCTCTCTTCTGCGGCTTTATTTATTATTTATCCAAGAAATAGTTACAATTTTAGTATTTAAACTGATAAGACATTCTCAAATTGGGTCTTCTATTAGTCATGTCATTTGTGATGCTGTCCACAGTGCATGCAACTGCATCATTTGTAATGCTATCTACAGTATATATCATACAGTGTATGAGCTGTGCATTTATGATGCTGCCTACAGTGCATGTAGTTAAGTCATTCGTACTGTTGTCTGCAGTGTATGAAGCTGTGAATTTGTGATTCTGTCTGCAGTATATGTAGTGTATTTATGACGTCTGCAGTGTATGAAGTTTTGTATTTGGGGTGCCATCTCCAATGCATGCAGCTATATCATTTGGAATGCTATCTGTAGTGCATGTAGTTGTATTTTTATAAACATACATATTTTATGCTGTGTGTAGTATAATCTAGTTTCAATTCTATAATTTGTGAGTGCTTGGAACTGAGACCTTTATCCACCACCCTCCTTCTCCTTCCTTCCTTTTTCATTTCATAACAATGGCACGTGTTCCTTTGTTCATCTTTTCTATGTATCTCATTATGTTCTTTATTTAATGTCTTGTTTTCTTGTTGTTTGTAGAATTTTATGTAATCAATAGTGTACTTTTAAGGATTTATTTTATTTGTATTTATGTGTATATGTCTGTATAAGCGTATTCCATGTGTCTTCAGGTGCCCTCAAAGGCCAGCTGGAGTCACAGGCATTATGAGCTACCTACCTCATTTGGGTGTTGGAACTGAACTCAGGTCATCTAGAGGAGCAGTAAGATCACTTATCCACTGAGCCATCTGTCTAGCCCCACATATGTTATTTCTTATTTCTTATGTACAGGCTTAACATAAATAAATTTTAAATTGCAACAGATCACTTCTGAGATGAGAATTATATGTTTCTAAATTACTGTCTGTGATGGATAGTTTTGTCTATTTGACACAAGCTGAAGTTATTTGGGAAGAGGGAACCTCAGTCGAGAAATTGCATCCATTATTTTGGCTTATGGACATGTTGGTGGGACATTTTTTTATTAATAATTGATATAGGATGGCACAGCCCATTGTGAGTGGCATCATCTGTGATGGCTATTTTTGGTTGTCAACTTGACTATTTGGAATTAATTAGATTAAAATAAAATTGAGGTCATACCAATGAAGGGTTTTTTGGGGGGGTTGGGGTTTTTTTTTGTGTGTGTGTGTGTGTGTGTGTGTGTGTGTGTGTGTGTGTGTGTGGTTTTTTGAGACAGGGTTTCTCTGTATAGCCCTGGCTGTCCTTGAACTCACTTTGTAGACCAGGCTGGCCTTGAACTCAGAAATCCGTCTGCCTCTGCCTCCCGAGTGCTGGGATTAAAGGCGTGTGTCACCATGCCCGGCCAATGAAGGGTTTTTACTTAATTCTGACACAGAAGAGCTACTTCATGAGGTGGGAAGATGTACCTTTAACCTGGGCCACAACCTTTGGAAGCCTATGTAAGGACATGGAAGACGTAAGCCTTTGAACTTTGCCTGCTTGCTCTTGCCTTGTTAGCAAGTCTGTTCTTTCATTGGCACTATATCCTATTTCTTTGGGATTCTAGTGTCTACTGAAGACCAGCTGAGATATCTAGCCTTAGTTTCATGGACTGAGATGAAACTGGGCTCTTGAACTTTTTGTTTATAGCCACCCATTGTTGGATTAGCTGGAGTATAGCCTGTAAATCATTCTAATACACCCCACTTATCTCCACTATCTCCATCTCATTCTATAAGTTGTGTTACTCCAGAGAGCCTTGACTAATACACCATCCTAGGAAGGTGAGTCAAGACTGTACAAGAAAGAAAACTAGTCAAGACAAGGGGAACAAGCTAGTTAGTAGTGTTCATCCACGGTCTCTGCTTTAGTTCCTGCCTCTGTTCCTTCTTGAGTTCCTGCCCTAACTACCCACAATGATGGACTGTAAGCTTGAAGCCAACTACACCCTCTTCTTCCCAAGTTACTTTCCTTATAGTGTTTATCACAGCAATGGAAGCAGACAGTGTCTGTGTAATGACCTATGCATCAATTCTTGATTTGGACAGAATGCTCTATCCTTTTATGTAGTATTGATTTTCTTTGCTAGCATTTTTTTTTTAAACTTTGCTTCTGTGCTCATGAGGGCTGTTGTTCCGCACATTTCCTTTCTTATAAATGTGTTTGTCTTGGCCTCAGAGTTCTGTCCAGTAGGAAAATGTGTTGTGATCTCTCCCTCTTTCTCCCTCACCTTTCTTTATCACTTTGGCCACTCTTACTCATGAGACTGAGACGATCTCTTCCTTAAAATCTGTAAGCTTGGTCAATGTATTCATTTAGCTGGTTAGGTGTGGAAATTTCTATTATAATTCCTTTAACTAAAAGTTTAGTATATTTATTGTCATAGCATCAATAAACTCAAGGCAGTTTCTTAATTGTGTCCATCACATTGGCTAGTAGACATCTTTGAAGACATTTTCATGATAGCTGATTGATATAGGAGGGCCCAGACCACTGTGGACAGTGCCAACTGGAGTTAGATGGACCTGCGCTGTATAGGAAAGATTGTAGAGCAAGCCAGGGGTAGAAACTAGTCAACAGCATTTCTCTGTGGGTACAGTTTCTATTCTTGGGTTTCTCTTTTGCCTCTGCCAATGATAGGCAGGAATTTTTAAGCCAAATAAACCACTTCCTCCCCAAGTTGCTTTTGGTCAGAGTGTTTTATTAAACCATCAGAGAAGCACAATAATCTACTCAAATTTCCTTCATAGCGACTTATCAAGGCATCTAGGACAGCTTGTCTTTTAAGTTTTCAGTCTCAGCTACAGTGTTTGATTTATTGGCCTGTGAGTATAGTAGCTTACATTGTATTTCTAGATTCACTTGGAGAAGTACTAATTCCAGTTATTGATTTGTGGGTTGATTTGAGATTAGGGTCCTTGGCTACGCAGCTGATTAAACATGAGCCAGACCTGGAATAAAGTGAGCCTTAACCCAATATGACTGACACACAAAAAAGGGGCACACAACCACACAGAGACTGCGGTGGAAGATTAGTGTTCAACGCCATCGACTAAGGAATTTCCAGGGTTCTGGGATAGCCTTCATCATTCAACCTTTGATTCCAGATGTACTGGGCAATGGACTTGTGCTATTTAAGCTGCACTGGGTTCTGTTTAAGTTGGAGACCTATTTTTCCCCACTTTTTTGAACAGTTTAAGGTTCTTCATTTCATAGAAGACCAGCTCCACTCTTGGGAGCTTTCCTTTCTCTGGGTTGCCAAGTGTCTGGCTACCCCCAACTTTTTCCCCAGGAATTTCTGCCACACTTAACAGGAAAGGGACACTCCTTTCTCGTTCCATTTGAGAGATGTGTGTTTGCCAATGAAATCCTTCTCTGACACTTTCTTACAGTCATAGATAATGTCAGAATATGTGGAGAAATGGTCATAATTTTGCTTAAAGGATTAAAATCCTATAGTCATATATCAAAATAAGAACCTGGTGACTCTGTCACTTTGGATTTGGCTTTGTTTCTTATAAAAACCTCCTCTGTCCACCCTTCCTCTCATCTTTCTTCTCTTTTCTACCTCCCCATTTGTTCTTTGTCCTTCTTTCCCTTTCTCTCAGTCTCTCCCTCTCTCTTCCCATATCCCCTTCCCTCTTTCCTAATGCCTTGCTTTCCTTTTTTTAACAGTTCAAAAAACAGAACCAACTACATAACCCATTCGACTCAGTGAGCACATTTCTATATGTTTATCAAGTGTGTGCCACACCAAATTCTACACGCCTAGGGTGTTCGTAACAGTTTAATTCAAGGCACTCCCAAAATTACAGACCCAAATGTATCTGAGCTGGAAACATATGTCACTAAGTGTAAGTGAGCCACGGGAAAGAAAACCCATGACTCTGCCATGGAATGAAATATCCAGATGCAAAATATAGCATACCGAATCCACACTGTGTGATCCACACTCTGAAAAAGGCAAAGCTACAGAGGCAAAGACCATACAGTTGTTGTCAGATGGACTGCAGAGAGCAGTTATGCTTTGACTACAGGGAGGAAAGGGGACTATTTAGCGAGGGACACAACTGAACTCATGTGTGTGTGTGTGTGTGTGTGTGTGTGTGTGTGTGTGTGTACATGTATACATGTTCATGAAGGGGGCGATACATACCTATTTGTATGGAAGATACACACTTGTTTGTATGGAAGCCAGAGGTCAAGGTCAAGTGTCCTCTTCAGTCCTTTGCCATCTTATTCTTTAGAAAGTGTCTCACATAGTCTGGAGCTCACCAGCTTGGTTGGAGCCTCCTGGCCCTGCCTCCCCAGCTCTGGGATTGTAGGTGCACACTGCTGATCAGCCTGGCTTTTCACCTAGATGCTGGGGGTTAAAAGGTCGGCATGCTTGAGCAGCAAGCACTTTAGCATCTGAGCTGTCTCCCCAGGCCCTGAGCTCCCCTATGGTGATAGAAGAGAATGTGTCTATTAGCCAAATTCACAGAAATGAACACTAAAAATATTTTAGAATACATAAACTACCTCTCAATGTTTAAACATTAAAAGTAAGCCACTAAATCAACCTTGGTCCTAAAAACCCACCCAGTATATCATGAACTTACACTTGGGTTTTCTGCTAAACGCAAAAGTCTTGATGGAAGTTACGCAGATGGCTTTAACCAAGTGCTGCACAGAAGGATTTGGAAGCTCACTCCACTGATGATCGACTCCCTAGAATCAATAACAGGCAGGAGGAGTATTATTAAGACAGATAGAAAACACACATAATACAAGAAAGAGACAGGAACTAGACTAGAGAGTACAAAGTGAAGGGTCCATAACTTCCAGAGAGAATCCGTTCAAAGAGCAACTGTCAATCATCACGGACATGATTCACCAGAAGAAACTTGAAATGTCTGCTGCTCAAGTTGGGACGTGAGAGCGAAGCGAAACTGCGTAACCTTAACATCAATTATCACCTCCCTGTGTATCTACCTTGTCACTGGAAGGGAAAAGATCATACGCAAAGGAGGGAGGCCATTCTCCTGTGAAGAAACGAAAAAGGAGTCCAGGAAAAGCTCCTGCTGACCTAAACCTCCCAGGAGTGCCAGCCATCCGGAGCTTTTGTTTAGAGCAGCTTCGACACAGTGGGATCCTCAGGGAGAGTTCCACACACCAGCTGGCCTCTTTCTTCACGGAGTGTTTGATGTGCAAAGGTTGCGCCTGGAGACTGCGTATTATGTTGCCCCCTCAGGAACATTTTCCAGCCTCATTTGCCGACAGGTGTAAAGCTTGCGAGGAAGAATCTAGTCGGTGCCCAGCGCTTGGTGCCAGTCTCCCACACCGCAGATAAATATGAAAAGGGATTCTTCTTGGAAAACAGTCAATAAATTATTTGTTGAGAGGATAAGTGGATGGAGAAAGGAATCAATAGGAGCAGAGCATGAATAAATGAACTAAGCTTAGTTTGTGCGCTGGGACCTGGGGAGGAATGATGATTAACTTGTGTAGAACAGCTTCTCTGAAGAGAGGAGAGCTCCGCAGGAGCTAACCCCTCAATCAAGAGTGTGGGTCTGCTGCTGACATAGCTCATTAAGGTCTGGTACCAGTTCCCAAGGCTGTAGCTAGTGTTGGAAACTCTTCTGTTCCTTCCCTCTCTGCTTTTCTCTTCATCTTTCTCTGTGACAAGTGGGACTTCCTCATTCAGTTTCCAGCGAGAAGATGTATTCCTTGATGAGCCTGTATAGCTTTTTCTTTCTGGATTTCGTTTTTTATTTTGTGTATGTGTATGGGGGAGGGGTACATGCATCTGTCTTCCCGTGTGTCTGCATATGTATGTGCTTGCTAGTGGAGGCCTGGGGTTGATGTTAAGTGTCTATCTCAGTTGCTTTCCCCCTTATTGTATGAGAGACAGTATTATCTCACTGAACCCGGAATATGGCTAGGCTGGCCAGAATCACGGTCCCGGCTCTGCCTTTCCAGAGGTGGACTTACAAGCATGAACCACCATGCCTGTTTTGTTGTGTGGTTTTTGTTTGTTAGTTTTTTGTTGTTATTTTGGTTTTTTATATGTCTCTTGGTAATCTAAACTCAAGGCCTCATGCTTGTGTGGTAACTGCTTTGCTGACTGAGCCATCTTTTCCAAAGGCTTCTGATGGCTTTTTTTTTTTTTTTTGGTCATCCAGGAAAACAATAAAAACACCTCTTTCTTTTCAGAGCTAGCTACAGATCACATACACTAACTAGACAGTGGCATTTTCATATTTATGCCTTCAGATGCAGTAAAGTAAAACATATCTATTCTTTACTGACTTTCCAGTTTGGGGTTCCCACGCCATTTGTGAGGAAGCTGAGACAGAGTTCAGCGGCAGATGCACAGGTCCTCCTGAGTTGGGATCCTGTACCTTCCAGACAGTCATAGTTCCAGCATGTTTACAGAACACAAGCCGAGCACTGAAATGAAACCAGTGCCTGCTCAGCAAGCAGCAGGGATGCTTACCAAACTGCATGCATTCACTTTGTCATCATCTGAAACTACTTCCAAAGAGAACTCTGCTGCACAACCTTGAGTTCCATATTTTGAAAACTGAGAGAATAAGGGACTGTGGTAGTCAATCAGAAACAGCTTAGTCCAGCTCTAATTTACATCTGTCTAGTTGCACTGATATTGTAAGGCGTGACCAGCCGAATGCCATAAGGGCTATTTAAAAAGTGTGGCGATTCTCCCAGTGGCTCATTCATTGTGAGCCTCAACTCCCTCGGTCTGGTTCCTCCTCCCCACTGAAGAACAGGTGCCTGCCACACACTCTCAGGGTCACCAAGGGGCTATAACGGGAAAACACACTGAACTTCCAAAAGGATGCTTCTGAAGAGGAAAACATTTGCATGTCATGCAGGCAATTAAATCTGCAAATACTCAGAGCTCTAACATGCTGACATCTTAAGCTGTTGTTTTGTTAGTATAGACATTAGCATTCTGGACTTGTTTGTTCGTTTGTTTGTTTGTGTTGGGTTTGAGTTTAGTTTCTTTGAGACAGGTGTTATGTAGCCCATGCTGGCCTCGAAGTTGCTATGTAGTTGAGGATGACATTGAATTTTTGATCCATCACCCAAAAGTTAGGTTTACATACATGAAACCCCAAGGCTTGGCAGCCTTTTTGACTTTCATGGATTCTGTGGAATTTGTTAGTGTTGAGGTTCTTACAACAGCTTAAAGAAGAGTCAGGTTACATAAGAAAAGCAAGACTGCAGAGAGAGGAGCTTCTCAAGTCACACAGATGACAGACCGGAAGTAACATAGGATTTTAACTGGGTAATCTGAGAACAGAGCTCAGTTCTCTTATACCTTGCACATGTATCCTTCTTATAAAGTGATATAGGAATAGAGATGCCAATGAAGGCTGAGGGACTACCTTCATGGAATGGACTTTTAGATGGTATTTTCATTCCTAAAAATGTGACATGGTACTTGGTGTTTAGAGAAGAACTTCAGCTCATCCACAGTGTGTCTGGTAACAGCAAGCCTTCATGTTACACCAGGCAGTTTGCTATTGTTCTAATTCTACAGCGGAGAGAATCATATCACTTCCTACACAGCATGCCCTATTGGACTTTGGGTAATTTCCATGAAAACCTAAAGGTTGTCCAGAAATGGCCTCATATAATTCACCCCCTCAGTGGACAAGTAGGACAACTAATTTAAATTGCTGTCTTCAAACCAGTTGTGGTTCATGCCTTTAATCCCAGCAAAGGCAGGAGTATCTCTGTGAGATAAAGTCCACCCTGGACTATATAGCAAGGTCTAGGTCAGCCAGGACTATAGGATTAAGACCCTGTCTCAAAAACAACAAAAACATCACCTTCAAATTTGCAAATAATTTTTATTTAATAGAGTTTTGTAAATTTGGGATATTCTAGTTCCAGAAAAGTAGAAGCATTTCTGAATTTAAGATGATTCATGACCAAGTGGTAAGATTTTTGATTTCCAAAAATTGCAAATGACTTTCCAATCAGCATTATTGAAAAGTGGGTGGTGCAGCTTCCTCTGTTAAGTTAGTACATGAGATAAACTTAATACCCTCTCATCTGCAAAGCCCCATGTAAGGCGAAAGGTTACATAAAAGCTTTAACACTGTCAATTTCTATCAGTTAAGGATATTTTTCAACATTTAAAACTTAAATATGTTTTAATGGCTTCATAGATGTATGAAGTACAGTATGAGGTACTGTATGACTTGTGTGTGTGTGTGTGTGTGTGTGTGTGTGTGTGTGTGTGTGTGTGTAGGTGAATACATGACATGGTACACACGTGGATGTCAGAAGGCAACTTTCAAGTATCTTCCGCTTTACTTTGCTCAAGATAAAGTCAGTTGTTCTTTGATACTTTATGTGCTAGGCTGGCTGGCTTGTGAGCCTCCAGGTATATTTGGTGTCTATCTCACATCTCACTATAGTGCTGGGCTTATAAGAGTATGCTTTGGTTTGGCCTTATGTGAGCTCTGAGGATCAGAACTTAGGTCCTCACACTTGTGTGGCAAGTGACTTCATCCACTGTCATCTCCCCAGTCCCCATGTGATGTTTTGATACATGTATGCATTATTTAATGTATAAATGGTTAGAGCATTTATCATTTCTCTGTGGTTAAAATACTCAAAATAGCAGCTAGAGAGATGGCATGGCTCTTAAGAATCCTTGCTGCTCTTCTAAAGAATCTGGGTTCATTGCCTGGCACCCATGCTAAGTGGCTCAAAACTGCTTGTAATTCTACTTCTAGGGATCAGACTCTCTTTTCTGGCTTCTGAAGGTACCCACACACACCTACACATATGTTAACATTAAATAAAATCTCTTTTAAAATATAAACACTCAAAATGCTTTGGTCCCTACCATTGTGATCTATAATCACCCAACTGTACAAATAGCACACCAAACTTCATATTTATCCAATATAGTAGCCACTGATCCCCTCCCCTCAACCATTTTCTGTCATCTATAAATGTCCATGACAACAACTATTTCAGTCTCTACATCTGGGTGAAGTTATGAGGTTCATTGCGAAGGACCATCCTCAGCTTGGGAGAGGGTCCTGAGGAAGGAGTGTTTGGGAGTCAGTGATGGATGCAAGCTAACAGCTCTGTGATCTGCTCAAGATGGCTCTCTCTTACAGACCAAAGCCCAGTCTTTTATTTAGGATAAGCTACCTTCTTAGGAATTGTATTTTAATTCAATCATTTATCCCATGTTCCCTTTTGATTATCCCATGAGTCAGCATTTTATGACTTTAGACCCTTGACTCTAAAGGCAGAGCCACATGGATGAAGCTGTTGAGTTCTGCTTCTTTCTAGAGCTGAGACATGACCTCATTATTCTACACATTATCACCAGCTTTCTGTTTTCTAACTCCTTCCCCGACTAAACTTGGCTATCCTGGAACTTACTCTATAGACAGACCTTGGACTCAGACATCTAGATGGTTCTGTCGCCTAAACACTGGGATCAAAGGCATGTACTACCATGCCTAGACCTAAGATTTTCTTTACCTACAACTTGCTCTGTCCCAGGTTAGTCTTGAACTCAGAGATCTGCTTGCCTTTGTCTCCTGGTATAAAAGGTGTGTACCACCATGCCTGAGCCTAAGCTTTTCATGGCCACCATTCCTCAAGATCTGGATCAAAAGCCTGTGTCTTCCAGTCTCAAGATCTGGATCACAGTGTGTCCCCCATTTCTGAGTTGTAGTTCATTCTAGATTAAAAGTTTAAAGTATTCCTTGTTCAACTGCAAACACAAATAATAAGCTTAGCCTGATGGGATCTTACTATGAGATCACCACTCCTTAAATCTCATTATCTCCTTCCTTAATATCTTTCTGACAAAGTTAGCTCATTAGTGCAGCTGCCTCTGACCTTTCAGATTCATGAAGCCCCTTACACAATTCATAATGAATTCTTATATTTCGCATAGCTGAGAAATCTTGTAAAGAACAGTTCTTACATTGAACTCATGTTTACAGAATTCTTTCCCATAGCCTTAAGGGTTGTCCTGAAGGTCAGGACCTTTTGTTGAGAAGCACCAGACACTTTCTTGCTTCCTAGAATCCTGCTGTTTCTAATTATCATGAAGTCATTAATTAACTGTGGCAGGGAGAACATTCCCAGAAGGAGGAACATAACATAAAGTATATATATATATATATATATATATATATATATATATATATATATATATATATATATATATTTTACATATATAATTCAAATAAGCCTTACACCTACAGTAACTGTCAGCACTGGAGAAGACCCATACCCTGCTGGCTTTGCTTCTAGGGTGGGAACCATGTCACACTGCCTCTTCCATGACCATGCCAGACCTACATTTCATGTCACTCTGTGCATGTCTGATTCCATTTACACAATACTCTCCACTCATGTCATCGCAAATAACAGGATTTCATTCTTCCTTTCAATATTCCATCTAGTATCACACCCCATATACTTTAGCCATTAATCAATCAGCTGACAAACTCTTACATATTGTTCCGGTGCACAAGAGAGACAGATGAGACTTCTACGTGCTGAGTTCAATTCCTTTGTGTAAATGCCCAGTAGTGTTGTTTGTAGATCATTCAGTGCCTATATTTTTAATTGTTTGAGGGTCCTGTATAGCATTTCCCATGATGGCCATACTACTTTACACTCCCTCCAACATTGTCTAAAGGTTTCCTCTTCTGTGCATAGCCAGAATGATTGTCATCTTTTGTCTCTTGGCCCATAGGCATGATTATTAAAATAAGGTGGCAGCTCATTTTGGCTTTCTTTGCATTTTCTTGACTATTAGTGGTATTGAGTATCTTCTTTATAGATCTGTTTGTCATTTACATATCTTCTTTTGAGAAAGCTATTAGGCCCATTGCTCATTTTTTAATCGTATTTTGTAGTATGCTATTGAGATTTGGGTTCCTTATGATACTGGGCAGTGGGATATTATTTCAGGGAAGCTGAAAAGCTGAGCCTAATCACTTCCTACTGAAAGGCAGCAAAGCTTTAAGCAGGAGGAGCTTCAGCTCAAGGGCTGATTGATGAGAATTAGTTCTTACAGCAGAGGCAGCAGAGGTAACCTAACTCTTCCATCAACAGTGGACAGAAGGGTTTTCCTTAAATTGGAGTTTGGCTGATACTTGGTAATTGTCCACTAATTCTAGGCATGGATTCAAAACATGTTTTTCTGCTTGTGCTGGTATCCTGGCCTGACTTGATCAACTAAGGCAGTGGTTTAAATTCAGGAACTTCTGATGTCATCCTCATATATAAACATCCTGGTCCCGTAGCTTGGTCTGTGCTTCATGATAAGCCTGAAGGAATTCCAATGCTTGACTTGGTGAAAGAGGGTCAAGGAAACACAGCTCTTCCACCAACCAAGTCCATCCTGTTAGAGCCTTGCACAAAACATTTGTAAATGATAAGATGAGGATGTACAGAGCTGAGTCTGAGCTAACTGTTTTAGGGAAGCAAAGGGGATGGATAATGTAAAGAGAGACATAAAGAATTTCATATTTTCTAAGTTAACCCACCAGACCTCATTCAAGATAGACTCTGAAAAACAGGCATTGCTTTTTGGTTTGTTTTTCTTTTTGTTTTTTTTTTTTTGTTTTGTTTTGGTTTGGTTTGGTTTTATTGTTGTTTTTAATGCCCTCAAGAGTCTGTGGAGTAACCTGGCCAACTGCTGTCAAACTACATTTCAGGGATATTATCTCAGAGCTAGTAGGAGATGAATCAGGCTTTGCTCCAGCATGCAACTTAAGAAATTGTTCAAGTTGAAAGAGCTTTTTTGATTTTTCAATTGTTTGCTCACAGGAAGATTGGGCATGCTCTACTGGGGTGGAGTTTAATATTAAAACATGGATATTTCAAAGATCCCTGTCATGGGAGTAACTTAAAAGAGTGGATTAATATGGTAGAACACAATAGAGGAAGATAGGCTATGTCAACCTCTGGCCTCTGAAGGCACATGTACACATGAACCAACTGGAGTGCGCCCATATGCATTTGCTACACACACACACACACACACACACACACAATATGCAAGCACACATAGAACACATTTACATTTTTCTGTTTGTTAAAAAGCATACTGTAACCAAAGTAGGAGTACTTAATGCCACTGTGGTGGTTTTAATGACAATGGTTCATAATTTTAGTTCCCAGTTGGTAGAACTGTGTGGGAATTGTTAGGATGTGTAGCCTTGTTAGAGGAAGTATGTCGCTGGGAGTAGGCTTTAAGGTTTCAAAAGCCCATTCCCTGCTCAGTCTCCTTCTCTTTCCCTACCCTAAGTATGTAAAGCTCTCAGTTACTGCTCCAACACCATGCCTGTCTTCTTCCTGCTATGATGGTCATGGAATAACCCTCTAAAACTGTAAGCAAGACTCTAATTAATACTTTCTTTTATAAGGGTTGTTTGTTTGTTTGTTTGTTTTTGGTTTTGGTTGTAGTGTCTCTCTCCTCATACCATAGAACAGTCACTAAGACAGCATGATGTGAGTAAGTGAGCACTGGATAACAACATCAAGTATGAAATATATACCCTGAACTCACGTGCATATAAATAAACAACTAAATATACTAGTAAGTAAGAAACAAGACAAATCCCTGTGCAGAAGAATTCCCACTGAATTGTGCAGAAGATCTGCCTTCCATGGAGGCAAACTCTCCACTTCCTACATGTGACCTCATTCAGATTGTGTCATAGACTAGAGGAAAAGTCAAATAAAACCAACGGTCCCAAAAGTAGATAAGAAATGCATCAGTACATTTTCAACACCAGCCGTCATGAGTCATGCTGGCAGTTTGTGACCTTGAGCAAAATGAAGGTGGCAGTTCCCTTGGTAGCCTTAGTAGAATGCTAAGGTGTGGTAACCTGAGGTGTCAACTTAATGGGATCTACAATGGCCTGGAAGACACACCTCTGGGTGTTTCTATCTATCTGAAGGAGGGAAGGCATGCTCTGAATATGGGCAACAGTATTCCGTGGGCTGGGCTTCTGGACTGAATAAAAAAAGGCAAAAGGAGAGAAGGAGCCGAGCACGCCTCTCTCTGCTTCCTGACTGCAAACCCAATGTGAGCAGTCATCTTATCCTTCACCCATGGCTTCCTCAGTGAGATGAACTAATCATGTCTCCACCCATGCCTCCCTCACCAGGATGGATTGATCATCCCTCCATCCATGCCTTCCCAACTGTGATGGGCCAGAGCCTCAAACCTACATTTTCTTCCTCTAAGGTGTTTCTGCCAGATATTTCCTCTTCATTGCAGTGAGAAAAGTAAGCAGAGCCTACTTTTACATAGCATCTGAGCATGCTTGTGGGACTGTCATTCATCAAGGAAGGAAGGCTGGAGAATTTACTGCACCGCAGACCCAGCTGATTGAGATAGTATGAAAGCTGACAAGGTGTCTTGTGTGAGGTGCTGTGTAAATGCACGTGTGTGTATGTGTTATTTTATTATTTATAGGTGTACTTTGGAGCTATTTTATTGGGTTCTTATATCTACCACCCTTCTAAACCTTATTCTACTTTAATCCCTTCCAACATCCCTCCAACTCTAGGTAGGAAAGAAAGAAGAATAGAGGGGGAGGGGCATATATCTGATTAGACTACTTCCTGCTGTCTACTGGTATTGAGTTCCTTGGAACAAGTCCAATCTTCACCATTAGGATATCCAATTTTTTATTTTCATCCCTTTGCTCTCTACCACTTGTCCAGCCATGACAGGGACCAGCAGTAGGAATAGCAGCAGTATCCTCAGGGCAGGTGCCCAGCCCCCCTCTGGTCACTGGCATTTATACCCTCTCAAAAGTTTCAAGAATTCCAAATGTCACAGACACAAAGAAACTATCTGCAGCTGGCAAAAAATCATACCCCTGCTAATGTATGAGGCAAATCATAGTTACCAGCTTCGAAGCAGCCTCTTAGCCCATATCTGGGACTAAAATAAAACATTCACATAGCATAATTAGGTTTTTAAAGAAACGAAAATTCTCACTAAAGTTCTGGAATAGAAAAGTCATGGTAGCTAAAGAGTTGGAATAAATATCAGATCCAGTTAATGTGAGCACTGGCTAACTAGCTATAGCAAATGTCCCAGGCAAACTGAAGAGGCGTTCTTCATACTATTATCTCAATGTTTCTTGGAATATGAAACTGTTCTAAAAATAAAAGATAATAGCTAACCCCCCCAAACTGGATCATCTGAATCTGAAAAAGTTATCAACATATCCATGAGGGAGGATGAAGTCAGAGTAATTATCAGTGGACAGAAACCTAATTAGATGGCAAATTACTTGAGATCACATTGTCCCCTAATTACATGATGTTTAAAACCTTGTAAACAAGCGTTTCTATTTGCTATAAGGGCCTCATATGTGGCATGAGAATTGATTTGAAATGGAACAGCACAGATATGGCTGTGGTCTTCTGCCTGATAGTTCATTCATCCTGTTTCTTTCAGCCTAGAGCACATGTAGTATTCACAAGAGTATGTGGCTTGTGCCATATATGATGTATTTTGTGTCTGTGTCATTTTTTCTTGTCATTATGAAATGGCTATGGAATGGTCATTGTATCCCATTTACAAAGCAAATCTAATATGAGGAAAAAATAACTGAAAATCATGCATCGTTCACTAGGGACTTTTACTCCCTATGACCCTCTGATTCATCTTATGTTTTCCATCACAGTTGAACTACATCAATGCCATGTTGCTCAGCCTCCGAAAGAAAAAAAAAACACTCAGAAACATTGATATATATGTTTGTTTTCTATAGCCATAAAGATTTATGGTTATTTTCTCATATAAGTGTGGGAGAAGGGCCCATATGGGGGTCTACAGAAGCTGGGGGACAACTTCCAAAGTCTCTGTGTAGCTGTGGGTCTTCCACCCAATCCCAGGTTCCCAGAGAAAATGACTCTGAGGCTGATTTACATATGAATAAATGCCTAGGCCAATAGCCTTGGCTGTGTTCCTCAACTAGATCATACCTCAATAATCCAGATACTCTATTCTATGAGTTATAAAAGTTTGGTTACCTGATCCTCAGTTTCATCTTTCTCTGTGTTTGGGGCAAATCTCCCTTTCCCGAACCTGTCTATTTCCCAGAATTCCTCGCTCTCCCTCCCTCTCTCTGTCTCTATCTCTGCTAGATGCTCTACTTTCTAGTCCTGCCTCATCTCAAAGCTTCTATACATTGCACAAGAGACTCTTCTACATCTCTGCCTACAAGAACTGGGGTTACAAGTGTGCACCAGCTCAGTAGGCATTTTCACCTTGGTTCTGAAAATCCTACCCAGGTCCTTAGGCTTGAGATGCAAGGGCCTTACAGCTTGCCCCATCTGTGCATTGCCTCCAGATCGTTAATGTGTAGTTCACTAACCACTGACTTTTATAGACTTTTGTAACCAATAGAACATAAAATAGACAGCTTCTAAGTGGTTAACTTAAAATGTTATTTTCATTTCTTAAAAAACACTTAATTCAAAATTATAACTTATGTTTATATGTTACACTGCATGTTATAATCCCTTCAATTTTATAAAAGTTACTGAGAGGCTGAGAATGAATGAGGCTGAGGATTGGGGATGTGGCTTTAGGGTAGAAAGTGTGTGCAGGAGGCAGGAGGCAGGAGGCACTGGGTTTGCTTCCCAGAGTCCCAACTCCAACAGAAAGAGAAGGAGGGAAAGAAGAGAAGGGAGAAGGGAGAAGGAAGGAAGGAATGGAAGGAGGGAGGAAGGAATGGAAGGAGGGAGGGAGGAAGGGAGGGAGGGAGGGAGGGAGGCAAGGAAAAACAAAGAGACAGAGAAGTTAATCCATGAATCTTAGCTTGGCCTTTCACCTGTATGTCACTGAATAAAATGCATAGTGTCATCTGGAGTCATTCAGTTAAGTCTGTGCTCCCGTGCTTACTAGACTCTGCACTAGTAAAACTGTAAGCCAACACTCATTCGCTTTTCTCATTTTGTTTTAGTTCTTTGTGAACTTCATACAATGCAATTTGATCTCATTCACCTTTCGCACTCCTCTCGGACCAACCCTCTTCCCTCCCCGCCTAACATTGTGTTCCCTGTTTTAAGTCTATCAAGTAAGAGTTCATACCACCCATCTAACCTTGAAGGTGTGGCTTTCAAGGGAGGGCAGTCAACCTACCAGGAGCCACACCTTTAAAGAAAACAGTCAATCCCTTTCCCAACAACTATCAACTGCCAATAGCTCTTTAGCTATGGGCAGGGTTTTTTCTCCCATTTTGCCCCTCCTTGATGGAATTTTTGTCTGGCCTGATCTTGCAAGATATTTACTCCTTGTTGGAAAAATAAGTGATAACAAATTATAAAATTATTGCTTTCTATCTAAAACTATTGTGGGGGTGGTGTTGGTGGTGATAATGGTGGATAGGGTGCTGGCAGTAGGAACGGTAGTAATGTTGGTGATGGTGATGGGTAGGTGATGGTGGTGGTAGTAATGTTGAGATGCATGGTGGCAGGGGCAGGTAGCTGAGAATTCACATCCTCAATAGCAAACACAAACTGCAAGTGGCAAGAAAAAAAATTAATTTTCAAAACCTGCCCCTAGTGATGTACTGCCCTCAAGAGACCTCACCACCTTAACCTCCTCAAGTAATGTGACTCACTCAGGAAGAAGTGCTCAAATATCCCAGACTATGGTGCTGTGTGTGAGTGTGTGTGTGTGTGGGGGGGCACATTTCTCATTCAAGACACCCTTGTATGTCCACTGAAAGATATTACTGTTTAATCTCTTCCTTAAATAAAAAAATCAATTAGCTTACCAAGTATCCAGTTCCTTTCCAGCATTTGGTTGACCACGCCCCCCCTGCCACCTTCCCCTCCATCCCTCCACCTCCCTGCTCACCATCTGGTCAGACACCAGGTTAAACCTTTACACTCTGGTGTCCTTCATGCATGGTCATACAGCGTGCATTGTACAACCTCTCTGCCACCCTCAGGTTCTTTCTTTTCCCTTCGATGGGGCACTTTCTAGCTCCCTACCTGTTCATGCCTGCACAGATGCACCTATGTTACAAGTAGAAACCAGGGTACACAGATGAGAGGGCATGTGGGCTTTGTCTTACACGGTCCATGCTTACTGTCCACCTTTTATCCTTCAATAATTTCAATATTTCCATTCTGCGTAATTCCTATGGCTCTGTAGCATCATAAAGAGCCTCTGTGTGTGAGGGGAGGGACACCCACAGTTTCTGTTTTTTCCATTTTTTACTTTTTTTCTTCCTTTTTGGTCCCTCCCTCTCTTCCTCTCTGGTTTTGTTTTCTTTTGTTGTGAGACAAAATCCTGCTTTGTGAAGCTCACTCTGTAGCCCAGGCTAGCCTCGGGCTTGCAGCAATTGCAGCAATCCTCTTGCCTCTGCCTCTGCTGGGGTCCCAAATGTGTCTCTAGCACAGCATAACCTCTTTTTGCATACTCTGCTTTGCTTCATGGACCCCTTCTTAAGGTGACTGGCATGTCACTGTGAGAGGCAGAAGCTGTGGTTAGTAGAGCTCCAGTTTGTTGATCTAAAACAGATCACAGAACAACTCAGATTCTAACGTAAAAATAGAAATTGTCCCTGTGTTATATTTTTATTGCTGGCGTTTACTTCACAATGACGCTTACCAGTTCTATCACAGAGACTAAGTGTGGCTTCTTACGTTCGCTAGCTTTTGTGTGCTCCATTTAATGGAAAGACTGAAACCCAGGCAGAGAAAAATGAGTTTATTTATAGTGAGGTTTTTCTCTTCATCTAGATTTTTAATGACAGTGTTGTAAGTTGTGGGAATAACCAAAGTTACCAAGAATATCCAAGCAAAATGCCCCAGTTACTCAAATACATCAGGCCCTTTCATGTGGAAATGCAAATCAATACTCTAGGGAAAGACTGGTCAGCAGCCGGTCACTGGATCATTCCAGGAACCTTGAGAAGAGTTGAAGAACAGTCACTAAAAGTGGTTTTTCACTCCTGCTCCCCCTTGGCCCCCAAAAAGTTGATGAAAGGCTTTATAAATCTTGGAACTTTTTACTTAAAATATTGCTAATTTAGCATTTCAAGAAAGCCATATAAAGATGAAGTCTAGAATTTTTAATAATCCCTAATCCTTGAATCTACAAGTTTAGTCATAGTCAAAAATGGAAAGTTAGATGAAATTTACTTAGAAACAGGAAAAAACAAAAACCAAAAAGCAAGCTAACAAATAAAGCTATCCCCACCCCCAGTGCACTGGACATGTAGCGTGGTTCTTACTCAGAATGCACTTTGAGAATAAGGTGATGGCCAAACTCAACTGACAAGATGTGGGCTCAAAAACCCTACAGTCAGCAGAAAGGATGTGCTGAAAAGAACCAATGGATGTTTAAGTTAAAATACTTCAAAGATGGAATTTCTCATCACAACTAAAGAATGAGCAGCTGTTCTTGATATTACACACCTTTGTGATTCTAGAATTTATCATATGAAGGTGAAGTGGTTATTTTTTAAGCTTTATTTGGTGTGTGTGGGGGGTTACTCAGACCATTGCCCCTGTGTGGTGGTCAGAGGACAACTTTCAAGAGTCAGTTCTGTCCTTCTACCTTTCCGTAGATATCTAACTAGGTCCTGAGGCTCACATGACCAAGGTCTCTATCCTTTGAACCATCTCACCAGCCCACAGAATGTGCATTTTATGCAAAGTACAACCACATTTCTCCAGACTCAACACCTAGTCTGAAAGTGGAATCAGAATCAGAAGGATCAGGAATCCACACCTTGGCTACAAAGAGTTCAAAACTGTTCAGCTACCTGCGACTATTTTGAGCAAATGCCAAGGAAGTACACTCCAATTTACATAGTAAAAGATTTCACTGTTAATAATGAACTTAACTTACGACTGAGACATCCTTGTCAGGTTTGTTATCGGTTTCCTTGTTTATTGCCAAAAGGCCATCAGGGAAGATCTGATGGGGCTTCAGTGGTGAGAGTTCAAAGTCATGGTGATCCAGGATGTGAAGTTGGTGGAGTAGGGACACCCAGCATCCCAGTTCTAAGGGAAACATTATCAGTGACTAAGGAGAAAGGACCGGTACAGGACAAGTCACAGGACTTAACAGCCAACTAAACAACCGAGGAGAAAACCACAAACACAGACTTGTTGGTTTATAAAAGTGATTAAAGACCCTAAGGCTGAGCAAACCTGCGGGAGAGTGACTCAGGGAAAGGGAGGCAGCCACAGTGAGCTAGGTGGAGAGCAGTCATCCTCTGAACTAATGAGACAGCTGGCTGGAAAATCACCCACTGCCGGGCTAGCTTGCTCCTATCATGGGAGTGGAGGATCTACTTTAAGAGAACTTAGTCAAGACTTTGAAAAGAAGTCTTCATTTCTCTCTCTAAACCCGAAGATTTCCCCCTCTACTCTAGCTCAGTGAAAGGCTGCCCCCACCAATCAGTGTAAACACAGAAAACTGATTATGATATGGACACAGAATACAGAGTTAGGAGTCCATGTGGCCCCACTTCGAATGAGAGCAGAAGATACTGACAGCTAGGAACTAGACCTGGCTCTAGGGAAAGGGGCAAGGCCAGCTGTACTTGAATGCACGCAGAGGTGGGAGCAGCCATAGCTGGCTTGGCCAAGACACACAAATTCATCCGTGCAGAGTGCTTGGTTCTGACTGACAGCTTCCTATGCTCCTAGAGCCAGAGGTTTTTGGACCTTTCCCACAGTCAGCCCACACATCGCCGAATGCCTCTGAAAGGGCATGGACCTGGGCTGGCCTTGTACTCAGCTAGAGGCACCCACTGAATTGCTGGCATCACTGGCATGTGGAGCTCACCCTCAAGAGATCAGCCCAAGCACTGCTCTAACACTGCTGGGGCTGCTGGTGGGAAAGGTAGGGCAGGGCTAAACCTGCAGCAACCCTTTCTGGTCTAACCTGTTTGGACCTCAGTGAGGATATAGCCTACTAACCCTCTTCTCCCTCCACCACCATCACCAAGGAAACAAGCCTGGGGAAAAAGTCAGCACCTCTAGCGGTTCAGTGGGGAAGAAACATTGTTCATTGTTAACAAGGGTTCTAGCCTGGTCTGTGTTGTTTTCCTGTGATTTTATTCTGTTATTTTTATCTTCATCCTATAAATGTCCCACTTTCTTTTCCCAAATTTCTTCTCTTAATTCTTCCCTATCTACTCTTCTTTTTATTAATCATCCATAATTATAGCTTTAGTTTTCTTTAAAAATTTCCTCGCTCTTTTAGCTTCTTCTCTTTCAGTCCTTGTTAGACAAGTTAGATCCTCTGTATTACCCACCCATCTGTAATTCTCTATGACTTACTCTTAAGCTTGGTATGATCTGTAACTAGATCTTACATGGTTAGAGAGATATGGGTGCTGACACAGCCATTCCTTTAATAAGCCAATTGGGAAGTCTGGTTGTTCAAAAGTCATCATTATCTGGTGTGTCTTAAGAACCCTAGTTCAGTGAGCAGTGGGTGACTCCACAGCTTTTCAAGTATCATCCAGACTTTTGAACTCTGGAAAGAAAGGGTGACCTACAGGTACATTCAGCTCGAGTTTCAAGATCCAGGGCTCAGCATTTGCCTTGTGTAGGAGTGCTCCGGAACTCAGAAGGTGCCACCTGGAGCAAGAACTGTAGATCAAACTGCATACCCTTTTTTTTAAAAATTTTTTCCAACTTTTATTAGATATTTTCTTCATTTACATTTCAAGTGTTATCCAGAAAGTTCCCTATACCCTCCCCCCTCCCAGCCATGCTCCCCTACCCACCCACTCCCACATCTTGGCCCTGGCGTTCCCCTGTACTGGGGCATATAAAGTCTGCATGACCAAGGGGCCTCTCTTCCCAATGATGGCCAACTAGGCCATCCTCTTCTATATATGCAACTAGAGACATGAGCTCAGGGGGTACTAGTTAGTTCATGTTATTCTTCCACCTATAGAGTTGAAGACCCCTTCAGCTCCTTGGGTACTTTCTCTAGCTCCTTCCTTGGGAACCCTGTGTTCCATCTAATAGGTGACTGTGAGCTTCCATCTCCATGTTTGCCAGGCATTGGTATAGTCTCCCACGAGACAGCTATATCCTGGCCCTTTCAGCACTATCTTGCTGGCATACACTATAGTGTCTATGTTTGGTAGCTGACCGTGGGATGGATCCCTGGCAGCCGCAGTCATTGGGTCCATCCTTTGGATTCAGCTTCACACATGATCTCTGTAACTCTTTCAATGTGTGCTTTGTTCTTAATTCTAGGAAGGGGTGACATGTCCACATTTTGATCTTCCTTCTTCTTGAGTTTCATGTGTTTTGTAAATTGTATCTTGGGTAGTCTAGGTTTCTGGGCTANTCCCTACCTATTCAATATAGTACTTGAAGTCCTAGCCAGAGCGATTCGACAACAAAAGGAGGTCAAGGGGATACAAATTGGAAAGGAAGAACTCAAATTATCGCTATTTGCAGATGATATGATAGTATATATAAGTGACCCCAAAAACTCCACCAGAGAACTCCTAAACCTGATAAACAGCTTTAGTGCAGTAGCTGGAGATAGAATTAACTCAAACAAATCGATGGCCTTTCTCTATACAAAGGATGAACTGGCTGAGAAAGAGATCAGGGAAACATCACCCTTCACAATAGTCACTAACAGTATAAAATATCTTGGTGTGACTCTTACGAAGGAAGTGAAAGATTTGTATGACAAGAACTTCAAGTCTCTGAAGAAAGAAATTGAGGAAGATCTCAAATTGCATACCCTTAAAAGATGTCACCCAAGAGAGCCAAGGGTCTCCAGGAGAGCCATTCTGTCTCCATGCCAGAGCCACGCTGGGGTCCCAGGAGTGTGTACAACTCCAGGATCCAAGGGTTCAAAAGAGAAGGAAAGTAAGAGAAACGTGGAAGGAGGTAGAGAGAGGAAGAAAAAAGAGAGGAAGGAAGAGAGGGAGGGAGTGGGAGAATAGGTCAGAAAACAAGAGTGGAAGAGAGACAATTGGGAGAGGGAAGGGAAAAGTGCATATCCATGTGAATTAAGAGTAAACCACCTCCAGAATAAACCCTCTTACAAAAGTCAGCAGTTAGTCTGACAGCTTGCCTGGCTTGCAGAGAGAAGCTCCTGAAGGCAGATGCTCTGAGAGGAAGGAAGTTTCCTCAGTATCCATATGCACTTTTCCAGATCTTTCCATGGCGTCTAGATCACTGACATGTTGGCTAAGAGCAAATTTAATGGCTAAGAAAATACTCTGTGTGCAGAAGACCCAGTAAGAACGTGTGTAAGATTTCTCAGTGTTCAGTGAGGACGTTTCTGAGGTTCCTCTGCCTCCTGTATTCCTGGCTCAGCCTTTTTAGGAAACTGTGGGTGTTGCTACTCAGTTCACACACAGCCTGTGTGGTCTGACATGCAGAGTGGTCTGGCTTTAGACAGCATTAGCATTGGTGAAGCCTGACACCTTGAAGTTATCCTGGGTTTGAGCCCAAATGAGAATACTCTCTGCCTACAGCAAGGTCTTTTTAAAAAAAAAAATTATAAGAATCATTACTATTTCAAATTGACTGATCATGCTTACATACACTGTGATATTTATTATGTGCATATACACAATTGATATGAGAAAATAAAACACCTTAGCAAGCATAGAGCCCAGAATTCCATCCTCAACTATCAATAAACCACGTGTGATGGTACACAACAGTAAGGCCAGCACTCAGGAATAGAGGTCAGAGGACCAGAAGTTCAAGGTCACCCTTGGCTACATATCAAGTTAGAGTGAAATACATGAGAATCAATTTAAATTTTTAAAAAATAAAGTAACTAGTGTGTTTTCCCTAGAAAGATTTGCTCATGGACTCTATCCTGCTGAAGAAACCTGCAATGTCATTAGCACTTTTAATGCACTGCATGGTAGGGCTCTCTCAGTCTTCCTCCTCCTCCTCCTCCTCCTCCTCCTCCTCCTCCTCCTCCTCTTCCTCCTCGCCTTCTTCTTCTCCTTCTCCTCTTCCTTCTCCTCCTTCTTTTTTAGAGTACTTACTTTTTAATGACAATCACTTTTAATTAATCATTTTATGTATATGAGTACACTGTAGCTGTCGTCAGACACATCAGAAGAGGATATCGGATCCTATTATGGATAGTTGTAAACTACCATGTGATTTCTGGGAATTGAGCTCAAGACCTCTGGAAAAACAGTCAATGCTCTTAACAACTGAACCATCTCTCCAGTCATCAGCCCTCTTCTTAGGGTGTAATTTTCACATCTTCTCTTTTTTCTTTTTTCCATTTTTTCTTTTTCTTTTTAGAAGGCATGTACCTAGGTGCCTTACTGTGACTGGCTCAGAAATATCATAGAATTACTACATGCTTGAGTATCATTAACTCTCCATTCTCTTTCTTTGGTGCCTCGCTACTTCACCCATAATGTGGGCACCGAAAGGTCTACAATCAAGGCAAACGGCATACTGTAGGGCTTCAAAGCCTGACTATGCAATCACTCAGTATTCTGCAAAATGTACAAGAGCACTCAGTGCAGGCTGGGTGAAGAAGCTACAACCACAGTAAGTGGGAACCCGTCGAGGCCCACCAGGGATGGCAGGAGCTACAGCCTCTCCCTCTTCCTTCCCGTTCCATCTACATTTTACCTGCTGAGGGCAGACACCACAGAAACAACAATAATAAACTTGGCAAGCCAGCCAGCCACTCTGCCACCCTGAGCCCTCCAAGCTGTATTGGACTGGCTTGCTCAGCCCTCCAAACTTCCTGGGTGGTCCTAGGCTGCTGCCATGTAGTGAAGAGCCAGGGCTGCACAAAAAAAGGAGAGAATAGTACAACATGGTCCCTTGGGTTCCATATGCGTACTCTTGGGACCCCTCTGGCAGCTCTGTGAAGCCATCTTGTTATGAGCAGCCAAACATGCAACTCTGCTGGTTGAGCAATGAAGCTGTGGAGGTCTTATCAGAGCAAGGTAGGTCACACACAGATGCACCTGGACCTTGAAATCTGGATGTATAGGAAGCACCAAACACAGTGTCTCATACTTAAACAATTGCAGAGACAGATGACTAACTGGACATTCCCTAATTCCTCAAAACCTTGGAGCATTAGTCTTCAGCCTTCAGGCCCAGGATCATCTTACAGACCCCTTAGGGATCCTGCCTGAGCCTGGAGCTGTGGCCTCAAGAGTCCTGCATGACCACCGCCCGTCCTGAAACTTGGTCCAGTGACTACAGGCTTCCTTCCCCACTCCAGCCACCGCCCCCCCCCCAACACCTCCTTCTTCCTTCCCTACTCCCAAACACCCCAAGACACTAGAGTTGTTGTCAGCTTTGCTGTCGTTGTAAGTCAACATTCCAGCCTTTTAACCAGGTAGAACTGCTCAGTGCCATATAAATAATGTTATTGGCTTTGCACACAGGAGCCAGAGGAACTATATCTTCCCTAAATTATAGAACCTCAGCTTAAGGACCCGAGTCCTGTAGTCTTAGAAATGGCCTACTTCTTCAGCAGCTGTTTGTTTTAGCATTTATTATTTTCCAAGTGGTAAAATTGAACTTACAACACATTAGGAAAGTATCCAGTTTGCACATGGTCAACACTGAGCTATATGGTCCAGTCCAAGCCCAACCTTTCCATCATAGCCATTGCTGCCTTGAAGGAAAGCCTGTGCTTTCATGATCCAGTTTTGATAGCTGCTTATGGGCTTATTGTGTGAAGATATTGGAAGGTAATTAGAGAGGGATTTTATATAGTGGATTGACATTTAAAAAAAAGAATAAATAGAAAAATATAAAAAAGACAAAGGTAGACATGCATTTTTTAAAAAAAGGAATGTGGGTTAGAAATGTTTAAACAAGAAAGGGTTAAGATATATTTGTCTTCCTGTGCATTCTATTGCTGTGATAAACCTTGGATAGGAAAGGGTTATTTGAGTTGACATCCCAATCACACTCAACCTCAGAAGAGAAGTCAGGGCAGGAACTCAAAGCAGGAAACATGAACTGATGCTGAGGCCTTGGAGGAGTGCTGCTTACTGGTTGCTTCCCAGGTCTTGCTCAGTGGGCTTTTGTACAGCACTCAGGACCACCTATCCAGAGGGAACACTGCTCACAGTGAGCTGGGCCCATCCACGTCAATCATTATTCATCCTGAAGATGCCCACATGCTTGCCTACAAGCCCATCTGATGGAGGCATTTCCTCAGCTGAAGCATCCTCTTCCCAGATAGCACTAGCTTGTGTTGAGCTGACAAAACTCTAACCAGGACAAAGTTTAAACTCCACGCATCAAGTCTCTGTACATAGAATGGTCCAGACAACTTCAGCATATCAGTTAATCACTTGAGATTCACTACAGAATCAACATGGTGAAGTATGTACTTATTTAATAAATTACTAAATATTTAACTAAATATTAATAATCACATATAAATTTATTTAAAACAGGATAAGACTATTTATAAGGATTTTATATAGCCTACTGCTACAACTATACGTGCCTAAGAAAGTCACTTAAAGGAGATTTCCTATGGGCTCACAGTTACAAATGGCCCTGCCCAAGTTCATTTGACTCCATTGCTTCTGGACCTACGGTGAGGAGAGATGTCCTGGTAGGGTGACATACACAAAGCAGGTCATGTCACCTCATTGCCATCAGCAGCAAGGGAAGGGGTGGAGGGGGAGAGTCCTCCCATCTATCTCACCAAGCTGTGAATTAACAGCTGAGCAATGAGGCAAAAGGTCAGAATCCCCATGATCAAATCATCCCCTGAAATCTCTATAGCTACACACTGCTGCTCTGGGGGCTGACCTTCCACACAGGAGCTTTAGGGGGACACTGAAAACTCAGACCTTTCACAGTGTTCACAGTGTGTGCATTATTGTATAATGCAGACAATGGTACCGGGGAAGAAGTTGGTTTTGTGTTAGGGGATTTCACTTTTGTGTCGGAAGAGGTATAGATACCAAACTATGCTTCAAAGTTTGGGCAGAATTTTATAAAAAGAAGACTTCTATGTAACCTTATCTTTGTGAGTTGCCTTATTCTTTCAGCTTCTTTGAGGGGAAAAATGTTAATTTAGGGTTCTGATCTTAGGAGTTAAGCTTAATCAATTAACTACAATTCTTAAAATGACACACAAATTCAAGTGTTTTTTTTCCTTTGGAAGTTATATATAATATTAAAGTCAGCAAGTATATGGCCAATCCATGGGAAAAGGACACGTTTTCTTGCGTCAATGTGATTGTAATTCTAAGGTCCAGTTTCTACCGTGTCTTGGGTGCTGATATCTGGCTAGCTTACCCAGCATCTTGGCGAGATATTCTAATCAGCAGGCGGCCTCCCCTTCTTTTCCACAATCCCCTTTCACCTAATTAGTAGTAAAATTTATAAAAAACCTCTCTTTGCTTACTTTTCTGTATTTTTAAATATTTGATTTTTTTTTCTTTAAAAGTTGGGTCAGTGACCCACTTCTGAAAAGTCAGATCCATCCGATAACATTTCATGGAAACCCAGATCTTTTTATAAATAGCTATGTTTTTCATCTTGTTGCCTTCAAAGGAATTTTTGCTTTAGGGACAAGAATCCCAATCCTAGAATTATTTTACATAAATACAACTTACACTTTCCAAGGTTTTCCTTTTGCCTCTAGTCATCTAAACAAACAGTGGTCACATCCTTCAGCTTCTCCGTCCTGCTCTCTATTTCTTTGGCATAAAAATATGCTTTACAGAGCCTGCAAGATGGGTCAGCTGGTAAAAGTGCTTGCCATCCGGCCTTGAGACCTGGATTGGAACCCTGAGACCCATGAGATGGGAAGAGAGAACAGATTCCTACAGGTTGTCCTATCACAGGCATGTTGTGGCACAAAAGCAAGCACACATAGACATACAAAATAAATATACATGATAAAAATTACAAATTACAAAAAATAATAAATTAAAATATGCCATACTGAATGAAGAAGACTGGTTTGTCCCTTCCCATAAGCAACACTAACCATTGTCATACAATGGCAGTATAACACAGTTTAACTCTTAGTCCATGTTTATGATAATCTGAAGCCCACTGTTGCTGAGCCAAGAACACAAAACCCTGAGTGAGATCAGTTTTCTCATTGGCTGCTGAATCTATGTTATATTCTTTTCTATCATCTCGGAAAAACAGCGTGCCCCGGGGCAGGTTGGCAGGTGTGTCACCTGGCATGCTGTCACCCTGACGCCTCACCCCTGGAGTTGCTGGCAAGTCTAGAAATGGAGCATCACTTTTCTTGGGCTCTCACTCCCACCCTGATACTCCAGCCCCTGGAATTTTACACTACTGAGACAAGAAACAGACACTGTTTGCAAAATGCGCAAAACGCCATGCTTCAAAACTAACATCGCCTCTTCCAGTAAAATATAGTCAAGCATCAGCAATTCCCTGAGACTCACCCCAACACTTCCTCTTTATTACATTAAGGCATAAAGTTGGGTTTTCCGGGCGGGAGAATGCAGTGTTGTGGTAGAATATTACCCTAGGATGTTACCTACAAGTCTAACCTCTGTGTTTATGGTCTCCTGTGGTCCTTTGGCATTAGAGAACCTGCACTAGACAACATCTCTTGACTTTTAGGGGAAGTGTGTTCATGGAGACAGAAGATAGCCTCTGAGAGTCAAATCTCAGTTTCTTTATTGAAAAAAAATGTTGCCCACAACGAAACCCAGGCACAAACACTTGATGACTCAAGTGGAATTCTACTGTGTCTGCTTTCTGCTCCTGTCTCTCCCCTCCCCTCAAGATGAAAAGCAATCTTAGGCGTCAGGAGAAGGAATAACTTAGGGTGAGTAAACTCTGCGCAGACAGGTTGTGGTCATTTGGGCTCTGCTGACAAGTCTTAGGGGAGGCAGAGAAGCAGACACGGGTCTAATCTGGAAACAAGTTCAGAAAGAATGTTTGCCTTGGATGCTTACCGAAGTTCCTGAGCCCAGCACTGCAGGACTGTCTCTACGATGAGTAAACAGGAAGAGGCAGGCAGCAGCAGGAAGTGAACTTTTGTAGTTCTAGAATGAGCAAGAACAGGGACTTGATTCCCAAGTACCCAAGCAGCAGGCTCGGTGAGCCTTTTGAGAGAAACTCCTGCAGCATCTACATAATGATGACGTTGTCCTGCAAGGAATTCTGGGACAGCTATCATGGGAGGGTGTCATTCAATTGGTGTAACCTCCTCAAAACCCCAAAACTCCAGAGAAAGAGGTGTGTGCAGTTTTGTAGGTGGATGGAAGGATGGCCACCAAGTAAGATCAAAGTTCCTTTTAAATGTGACAATTGAGGAAAATCAAGACAGATTTGTGTCTTGGATATCTGAGCACTGAATAAAAACTTGAAGATGCACTGTAAGAATTTAAATCAGACACAATTGAAACACACTTCAAGCCAAGAGACACGAGAAGAGCCTTCAGCTAGATCTGTTCCAATCCCAGCCAACAGTACTTTACTCTACACACCTTAATATTTTCCCTTTTAATTTGTCCATGCATTCCAAGAGTAACAATAACTCCCACATGCTTTCTGGTCTTTCTACATACTTATCCTAGAGTCTATTCCCATGTCTCTTAATTCCTCACCTGACTAACAGAATATCACGGAGTGACACTGTACCAGTTCAGGAGCAGTTCCCTGCCTGCAGCAGTGACTCTCTAATTCTGTGATAGTCTCATGGGCAGGCCCTGGGTGGTGGTGACAGTGCAGGATAACAGGAGTGAGGTTCAAATGGCAATAGTGGAACACAGCTCCATTGAGCCTAGACAACCTAGAGAACCACCAGTCATCAAGAACACGTTGTCTTGGAGCTAGAGGGTTGCTCAATAGCTATGACCCTGCTACAGCTCTTACAGAGAACTAGAGCTTGGTGCCCAGCATGCAAGTCCTGCAGTATATAACCAACTGCAACTATGACTCCAGAGGATCCAACTTCTGGCTTCTGAGGGCACCTGCATTAATGTCATGGAGAGAGATATCTCCTCAGTCTTAGTCAGGATTTCTATTCCTGCACAAACATCATGACCAAGAAGCAAGTTGGGGAGGAAAGGCTTTATTCAGCTTACATTTCCATACTGCTGTTCATCACCAAGGGAAATCAGGACTGGAACTCAAGCAGGTCAGGAAGCAGGAGCTGATTCAGAGGCCATGGAGGGGTGTTCTTTACTGGCTTACTTCACCTGGCTTGCTCAGCCTGCTCTCTTATAGAACCAAGACTACCAGCCCAGAGATGGCACCACCCACAAGTGGCCTTTCCTCCTTGATCACTAATTGAGAAAATGCCCCACAGCTGGATCTCATGGAGGCATCTCCCCAACTGAAGCTCCTTTCTCTGTGATAACTCCAGCCTATGTCAAATTGACACAAAACTAGCCAGTACAATTGACCCCTTGTCAACTTGACACACAAACACATCACTAGTAAGCCTTAACCCTTAGTTCTTATTCATCCCCAAGATCTTAAATAACTTTAAAAGTCCCACAGTCTTTATGTATTAAAAGTTCAATCCTTTCAAAATATCCAGTATCTTATAAAATCCAAAGTCTTTTTATAATTAAGTCTCTTAACTGTGGGTTCCACTAAAATATTTTCTTCCTTCAAGAGGGAAAAATATCAGGGCACAGTCGCAATCAAAAGCAAAAATTAAACTCCAAATGTCCAATGTCTGGGCTCCAACTCACGATCTTCTGGGCTCCTCCAAGGGCTTGGGTCACTTCTCCAGCCATGCCCTTTGTAGCACACACGTTGTCTTCTAGGCTCAAGCTGCCTGTACTCCACTTCTGCTGCTGTTCTTGGTGGTCATCTCATGGTACTGGCATCTCCAAAACGCTTCTGTCTTCCACTGTAACTAGGCTTCACCAATAGCCTCTCATAGGCTCTCTTCATGGTGCCAAGCTTCAAATCCTTTACATGACCCCTTCAGTCCTGGGCCATCAATTGCAACTGAGGCTGAACCTTCACCAATGGCCTTCCATGGCCTCTCTCAGTGCCTAGCCTCAGCTGCTCTGTGTGACCCCTTCACGCCTTCAAAACCAGTACCACCTGGGTAACTCTTATACATTACCAAGTCCAGCCACAGCACAAGGTACAACCTTGGCTATCTCTGGAACACAACCTCTGTGCTCTCAGAAAACTCTTCCCAGAAGATGTCACCTCAATGATGCTGGTCTCTTCTTAAGCACAGCTAATTTCTTAGCTCCAGCTAACCAGCATCAAAATTCCCAGTAATGCAAAGTTTTCACTTTAGTAGTTCTGGTATCTTGTTAATCACAGCTGATTCTTCAGCTCCAGCTAACCAGAACCACAGAATCTTCACAATCCAGAATAGCAATAGCCCTGAAAAGTCTTTAATTTTCCCTCTGAAATTTCACAAGTGAGACCTCCATTTTCTGCACTGTTCTCAACATTATCTTCCAAGCTCCTATACAACATCTCACAGAGCTCTTAGCACTGAATGGATCTTCTGGCCCAAAGTTCCAAAGTCCTTGCACAATCCTCCCCCAAGCATGGTCAGGTTGTCACAGTAATACCCCACTATGCTGGTACCAATTTGTCTTAGTCAGGGTTTCTATTCCTGCACAAACATCATGACCAAGAAGCAAGTTGGGGAGGAAAGGCTTTATTCAGCTTACACTTCCACATTGCTGTTGATCACCAAAGGAAGTCAGGACTAGAACTCAAGCAGGCTAGGAAGCAAGCAGGAGCTGATGCAGAGGCCATGGAGGGATTTTTTTAATGGCTTGCTTCCCCTGGCTTGCTCAGCCTGCTTTCTTATAGAACCCAAGACTACCAGCCCAGAGATGGCACCACCCACAAGGGGACCTCCCCTCTTGATCACTAATTGAGAAAATGCCTTGCAGCTGGATCTCATGGAGGCACTTCCCCAACTGAAGCTCCTTTCTCTTTGATAACTCCAACCTGTGTCAAGTTGACACAAAACTAGCCAGCACATCCTCCCACATTCTGTTCCCACATCCTCTTCTTGTGAACCCAGAGGAGAGGAATTTACAGCAGGACATAGATGAAACAGGCAAGCAAAGTTCAGTTTTAGCTGTAGATAAGCAGAATAATGTACATTTTCTGGGGCAGAGAATGGACTGAGCCAAGTATAAAGGTTGCCTCTGGTCCTGGCATCCTACTTAGCATCAGAAGACCAGTTGATCTGACCTAGAACCATCCAGGAAAATAACCTTGACTAAAGAAAACCTGCCCAAATCAGATTAGCCTGTTGCCACATCTGTGAGGCATTTTCTCAGTTGTTAATTGATGTAGGAAGGACCAGCCCACCCCGGGCAGTTCCATCCTTAGGCCTGTAGACCCAAGCTGGGTAAGAAAGGTAGCTGAGCAAGCCAATAAGCAGGGATCCTAATGTTGTTTCTGCTTCAAGTTTATATGTATAATCCTAGCTACTTGGAAGGGCAAAGCAGGAAGATCTCTGGAGTCAGGTGTTCAGGGCCAGACCAGTGAGGATCTGTTTCAAAACTCGAATGAGTGGTGCACGCCTTTAATCCCAGCACTCGGGAGGCAGAGGCAGGTGGATTTCTGAGTTCGAGGCCAGCCTGGTCTACAAAGTGAGCTCCAGGACAGCCAGGGCTATACAGAGAAACCCTGTCTCAAAAAACAAAAAAACAAAACAAAACAAAACAAAAAACTCGAATGAGTTCTCAGCTGGTGTTTGGTCCCTGAAGATTCTCCTATACTCAGCTGCACCTTAATGTTGGTTTCTTGTCCTGGTCATCAATGATGAGTCTGAACTCCACTGTAGCTTTCAGTTGCTCTTCAGGTCTGACAAGTCACCCACAGAAGATGAAAACAGATCTAGGTTCAGTGCAGTAGATCCAAAGAGGACGGTAAAAGAATTCTGTAAAAATCTCTAGTCACTCTGGTCTGTTACTTGGCAGGAATAATGGCAGCCAACTGCAGACTTCCAGATCCCATAATGGTATCTTCCATATTCCTTCACCATAAGTAGACAAGAGAATGTTCTTATCTATGAGAAGAAAATGGTCACTTGACATATATGCTGAAGGAGACATACTTCTCAAGCAGAGAGCTAGAATATAGGATCCTAAATAATTAAAGTACTACTAGTTCGAAAATCTAATTATTAATACACCCTGAGCCTGTTCCTAATGTTCCTAGTATTGAGTACACAGAACTAATTAACAAGAATGTGACTAAATTAATTAGCTTTTCCGTAAAGATTACATGGTTTTATTAGAAGTTCAAACAATGACTTTTGTAATCTAACACAATTCAAATATTTTGATTACCAGGTTTTTTGATCAAATTAATTATAATTCCAAAGGAATTAGTAAAACTAGACTGTCCTTTTGACCTAACAGCTTTAGTTATCTGAAGTATGGTCTCCAAACTACCAGTCTATAGGGACTAAACAGTGGACCATGCAGAAGGGACACCACGGCACAGGGTGTAAGCAATGCTCTAGAATGTGGAGCGTTTGTCACAGAAATTCAGTTACTGCTTACCCTGTCCACAGTCAGCATCCAAAAATTTCACTTGTTTGTATCTCACTGTATGCACTCTGTTTTGTATTGATCATCCTCTTGCTGAAATGAAAACTGTTTCTAGAAAACAATTGACCCCAAAGAATTCTGTCTGATTCCCCAGTTATCCTGTGTTGGGGAAGGGAGCCCCAGTCGTGGCCAGAGGAGGAAGTTGCCTCCCAGGAAGAGACTCCACCTAAGTCCTGGTGGTTAAATCTACCTACCTCCTGGTATTCATCTTTTCTATAAAACTATAGTGTCCTTACAGGAATGGGGTGGGGACAGGGTGAGACAAAGAGTGCTTCTCTCTCCACTTTGGCAAAACTAAAAATACATCCATTTCTTTTTTTTTTTTTAACCAACTTCTGTTTTCTAGACATAAATTTCTGTTTGAAAACAGAGAAACTAGGGCATCACGTTTATGTAGATGTTTATAGATAGCCCTAAGCCCAGGTGTTACTTTGTTATATCTCCTGTAAGAATGCTTTCATTAGAGATGGTTAATGGCAAGAAGTTCTTGCCTGCAGAGATTTAAGACTCAAAAAGTCAGTTTAGCCAAGTGGGAAGGTGCTATTCTCTGGTACTGTCGTCTGACCACCACCTGGTTCGTGAGGACTGGGAAGGAATCCGTTCCTTCTGTCCTTGCCTTGCATTCAGAGGGTTACTTTCAAGTCTGCCCAGTCCCACATACCTGTAATTCCAGCATTCAGGAGAGATGGAGATAGGAGGATCAGAAGTTCACGGCTAGCCTCACAGACCCTTTCAAAAAAAGAAATCCTGTCTTCTAAATGAGATGTCCAGAAGAGTTTTATTTTTGTGATTGATGATGTGCCTGTGGTAAGAACACCAAGAAAAGGTACCAACCATCTGTGCTTAAAGACACTGGAATTCAAAGAAGTTTACTGTATTATTTTGTCACAAAACAACAAAACCAGAGACAGGAAGGTAGCTAGGAAAATTCTTATTCTCTAAGTCATCGAGAATTAAAATATACCTCCATACTAGCAGGCAAGGCTTTGCTGTAGAAAGCTGGCCACAGGCTGCCTTTGGTGTTGAGGGTGGGGCAGGATACCCAGTGGCAATCTGGCTCTCTGCTCTGGGCTTTCATAGGCTGGCTTGACCTCCCTTCTGCCACTCTTCAAATCTCATGTTTTGTCTCCTTACATTAGGTAAGAACTGCATCATTTAGGTATAATAGAAATATATCAAAAATAAAGAAAAATGATCCAATTCTTCAAGTAGATAGCCATCTCTTTCCCAGCAAACCATTCTGTGCATTCCTGCATAAACATACAATTGTTCTTGCATGTACTCAAATATTTTCTTCAGGTGCTGGCTAGAGGCAAGAAAATCCTTGCATGTCTCAGGTAGAGCTCAGAAATAGCTCAACAAGCCAGAGGCAGGTGAATAAAACTGAACTTTCAACTTAATTAGCTCTCTAATTGGAAGGCCCAGCCGATTTGATATATCTGGAAACATAATCAATTATGATTCGTTTAAACTTTAATTAAAATATACTTTCTTCATTTTCTAAAGACCCTGTTATAATTAACTTTTTTTTCTTTCTGAATGAGCAGTTTACTGTTAGTTTTAAGTTGAAATAAGTACAGCCTAACTAGATCCACATTGCCGTTGGGTTACTCTCCAGAACTTGGCATTTCATAGAGCCTCCCAGTTTTACCTGCGAATGGAGATGACACTCACCACGCCCAGCCTTTAACACTGTTGCTGAGGATCTGAACCCAGAGCCTCTCCTTTGTGCAGCAAACGCTTTCCCCACTGAGCCATCACCCCAGCCTTCTACTTTTTTAAGATGAGATCCAAGATCTGACCTGATTGGGAACCAAATCCATCAATTTTTCTGCAGGGACATTGTCCTTTGAGTAATTTCTTCAAGTTATTAGAAGACTCAATAGTCTTTCTTTTCCGGAAGTCCTCTGCAGGGCTTCAGCTCAGCAAATGAACACTTGCCTAGCTTGCACAATGTCCTGGGTTCAGAACCCCATTTGCAAAAGAGGTATGTGTAACCAAGATATCCACTTTATCAGTTCTCATTCCTAATCTAAGAGGAGCGTACACATGATATACCACCTCTTCATCCAAAGATCTGGAGAGTAAGTCTATTGGGTTTAGTATGAAAAGGGTTTTCATCTTCTCCCAGGCCCTGCAGAATTGATCCAAATTAAATTATTCATCAAAAGTAAGGTCAATTCTTAGAAGCCCAGGGCACCGAGTTTAATGATGGAGGCGGGAAAGTAACTTCACAGTCTCCACATGGAGGTTTCTCAGTGAGGGAGTGATGTGGTCACCATGGTGACAAGGACCACGGTGGTTTCATCACTGTAACCATGATCTCACACCTGTGGGTGGCAGGATGGGCCAGCAGCTGTCCAGTCTGCTGATGAATCGTATGAAGGGTGGGTTGGAGGGTGGAGGCTATTGTTCTTCTTTATCTGGGAACTGCAGGGACTCATTTCACAAAGCTTTTTGCAGCCTGCCTTTAAGGACACATTTCAAGTATTATCTGAGAAATACCCTCTGTGCATGTGCAGAGGATCCTTTGTATTGTTTGTTCCCGAGGATGGTGATAATCCGAAACACACAGAAAAATTCAAGGACCGGCTCTAGTCGTGAACCGATGGCCACCTTACATCTCTGAGTGCCCCTTTCACAGCAGAGCTCTGTGAGAAAGCATGTTCTGACTTCTCAGCAACCGCAAAGAATCCTTCTGGAGCAGCCAGCCCCAGCCTTCTGCCCTGTGAATTCTCAAAACCTGCCTATTTGCCAGCATCTGGATCTTCTGATCTCTAAAGACACACGTGTGCCCGGAGCTCAGCCTTCGGTCACATCAATTAACGAGCTCTGGAGGACACAGGCTCTCCTCGTCATGTCCTTCAATGTGTTTACCTTCGGGAAACATGTGTGAGGATAAAAGCGAGTATATGGGGGATTAAAATCAAGGCTGCATGGCTCTAAAAAAAAAAAAGCCCACCTTTATCTCCTTTGTTCATGACTGGGAAACATCATTGTAATTTTCTTGGGGGGATACATGTTCTAGAAACTTGTGTTAGTTGCTAATCAAAACAGTCCCTGGATTGCACTCTAAAGGAAATAAATATATTCCCACATTACCATCTTATTTTCTTCTATACTCAAAGATAAATAATTGTCTGTGGCAGCCTCTCTTCTATGTATACAAAACCACGGGACACTGAGCTATCACTCAGAGAGGTCATTCATACCTGTGCTGAAGACTGACTCTAAACTTGGTGATCCTGGAAAGCTGGAATGTTGCCAGCCTAGAGACAATAATCTGGGGCAGCCTTTATCCCCACCCCAATATTCATTCACTGCCTAATTTGGAGCCACTTTGTATCCTTAACTATGTGTGAAATGTGTGAACATCACCAATAACGTAGCAACCCACCTGCACACACTATCCCTAAAGCTAAGAAGGTCCTGAGCCAGCACCCAAGACACGGTGGAGTTTTATCGTGTTTTTGGTAAAAGCTGTGACTTATGGCTTTCTTCTGTTCTGTGACCCTAAGATTCAGGACCTCTCTTCACCTTGGAGTATGACATTAAGATGACGTGAATCTGTGTTTCCGACTGTGGCCACTTGTGTTTGGCTCATAACAAGTTCTTATTTCTATCAAGGTGGGATTTATTTTCTGGATCAACAAAGTCAGGCTACTCTCTCAATCTCTAGGATGGCCAAGAGGCCTCCATAAGCTTCTCTGATTGCTAGATGCCTACCTGCAAGGTCGTACCGGTAGACAGCAAGGGCTAGTAACAGACCATCATCACTGAGCCCTTGTCACTTATGAGGCATGTTTGATCCACTAACTCATTTCTGTCTTGTAATGCCTCTTCCCAGAATCTTTCCCAACAAGATTAAGTAAATTTATTTAAAAAAAAAACTTTCTTGAGAAGTACCACTCTTAAACTCTTGAAATCCAGTGTAATGAGGCTTTAAAAAAAATCTATTACATTTATTTGTGTGCCTGTGCCTCCCGCCCCACACACTGAATTGTGTGTGTCTGTGTCTGTGTCTCTTTCTGTGTGTGTGTGTGTGTGTGTGTGTGTGTGTGTGTGTGTATGTGTGTGTGTGTGTGTGTGTGTGTGTAGGTCAGGGGACCCTCTGCCATGTGGGCCTCTGGGATTGAACTCAGGCCATCAGGCCTGACGCCAAGTGCCTTTTTTTAGGGAGCTATCTCACTTGTCTCTCATTGTGACAAAACTGTTAAAAACAAATTTAGCTGTATACTCAGACTGAATATTAATTATCTTTGTCCTTTTTTTTTACTCCCCCCACATTTTACTGGACTGCTTCTTGAAGTAGGGTTTCATGTAGCCCGGTCTGGCCTTAAATTCACTATGTAGCTGGAGGGAGGGGAGTTGGAGGGGGTTCTTGAATCTTGGAGCCTCCTGACTCCACCTCTCCAGTCACTGAGACTAGAGAGCTCCCCACCATGTTAGGTTAATATAGTGCCAGTGATGAAAACCAGGCCTTGGTAGGACCATCAGCCTGCCCCTCCATGGCTTTGCTCTGTCTGCCCTTCAACATAACCTTCAAGATGACAAATACAGATAGAACCTGGCCTCAGATTTTTACCTACTTTGTCTGCAATGAACAAACTACTTCAGTGCTTCAAGACAGATTCCTTGGTGTGCTCTAGACTATTAATTACTACCAGTCCCTTTGATGGTGTGCTGTAAGGGTAAAACGCTTAAGGATACACAGAACCCCATCAGCATGACACCTGGAACACAGCTCTTCCTACATTACCTTCTGTCCCTGACTCCTAGGCTGACACAAGTGTGTAGACAAGAGATTTCTCCTCTGCAAAAAAAGGAAAAAGGGGAGAAAAGTAGCAAGATTACTTCATTACCAGAACTCATGATTCTCTAGGGATGGAATTTCTGGTCACTTTGGCAGGTTGACAGTGCCTGAATTCCCAGGTGCCTTGGTAATACAGCCTGGGTCTATTCTACCTCAAGCCACATCCTAAGAAGGCCCATTTCTTGCAGACAGAGCTCTCAAAGGCCTCCCCACCCCTGCCTGCTGCCTGCTGTTCTCATTTCCCCAATTCCTGAGCCAATGTTCCCCTTCTTCAAATCCAGGGCGCTCTGAGAATGGAAACCCACAGGGAAGCAGAATGAATTTAATCCCGTTGTCATTAGTTTAGATTCTAAACTGCTCAGCAAGCAATGAGCAGCTCCTTCCAGAGTATGCTTCCACTGAGAACAAAGGGAAATGAACTGGAAAAGCAGATGGCTCAATGGTCCACACCACTGCGGAGGTTAACTTCCCCCCAGCCTGCAGCCCCAGGGTGCCAGCTCCAGATTGGTACCTCCTCCTCATTCCCACAGACCACCTCTCTGTCTTAAGAGATGTTTCCCCTTTGGAGAGAAATACTAAAATGTATTATGTGATGCGACTAATAGCAGTTCCTTGCTATAAAAACTGGACACTTTATGATTTTCTTCCAAATAGTTCTAAAGAGTTGGCATATATATCTAGGAAGGTTGATGGAAGTCTGTGCGCCTGAGAGTCAGAAGATAACACAAAGTCGGCTTCATTTACAAATCACACTCTGCAAGAAAGGCCTGTCTCAGTCTGCCACACCCTTCAGTCCTTTGATTTTAAGCATTCTTCAGCAGACTTGTCCCTGATAAGATTAACAGAAACTGCACGTGCTTCCCAATGCTTACACGATGCACTCAGGCTGTTTCTTTAAAGAGGAAACAGAACCTGGTCCCATTTATTGGACTCTGAGTTTGTTTTTCAGGGACAATGATGAGGGTGTGGGACTGTTGGCTAATATGGTTCTAAGCGTTTGTTGGAATTACTGAAAAATTCAGGGGAGTCCCTTACTGATTGCCAGTTGATACCACATAATTCAGGTTCCCCTCTTAGGGTTTGTATTTTCATTAGTCAAATAACTCAAGAATAGACTCAAACAGAAGCTGGAGGAGCTTCAAAGATGACCCCCCCCCCCACCCCACCCAGGGCCAACAAGCTGTAAGTCTCAGTCACTGCCCAGAGGAAGAACATGCAGAGAAGGAGAAAGCCATGACTTCTGAGTTAAGCTGCCCTGAAGGTTAGGTAGCTGGCAGCCCCTGGCAGGGAGCAGGCATTTTAAAGAAAGCAAGAAAGTCAAAGTAACAGAAAAGGCCTCCATCAGCTCTGGTCAGCAAGAAAAGAAGAAAATGGAAGTTACACTGGAGTCAGGATCCCAAAAAGCAAAAGAACCTCGTGGTGGCTTGTAGGGACTGCACTAGGAAGTGGGAATTCTGGGAGGGGGAAAGTGCATTATATTTCATTAAAGGACTACTCATTCCTCTCATTTCCTCAGCATAGCTTAAGGTAACCCCACTTTCCTCACATTCCTAGGGACAATCTTGTTCCTGGCAGTGGTCCCTGAGTAGGCTTCCTCACAGTTGACAAGTGTCCAGCTGGTGAATTTGGATGGAGAACAGGTTTTCTCTGGCTTATTTTCGAAGGTTTCTTTTGGCTGGTGTGGTGTCTGAAAGAAAATAGCCTCCATAGGCTCATAGATTTGAATATTTTGGTTCCCAGTTGGTAGAACTATTTGGGAAGGATTAGGAGGTATGGCCTTGTTGGAGGAAGTGTGTCACTAGCCGTGGGCTTTGGGGTGTTAAAAGAAAACCTGCCCATTGCACAGTATTGTGACTGTGGATCAAGATGTGAGCTCACAGCTATTTCTTCACTCTGCCACACGGACTCTAACACATGGAAGGCAAATTAAATGTGTCTTTTTTCAAGTCCTGGAGTTTTATTGCAGCAATAGAAAAGCCACTAGATCAGTTGGCTTGTCTGTTCTTGGGTTAGAGAAAAAGGCAGGATGTCATAATGAGGACTTCAGGCAGCCCAAAACTGCTACCTCACTACAGTTGGGAAGTCTAGGAGAAAGGGATGGGGCCCCAAATCCCTCCAAGAGTGTGCCCTCAATGACAGGAAGCCTCTCACGAGGCTCTGTCTCTTTATGCTGCCACCAACCTCCTCACAGTGCTAAGCAAAGGAATGAGCCTCTTTCATGGACCCTTGGGGTGAGAATAGGGAGTATTTCAGATCCAAGGTACTACAGAGATAATCTCCTACCCTTGAAGTCTAAACATGGGATCTAATGAAAGGCACATAACCAAATATAAGCTGCACTGTGAGCATAAAGTTTTTGCAACCTACTTTCAGTAAGGATTCAACTTCTCCTCTAGCCCACCACCCAGCAGAGGTAGTGAAGGAGAAAAATTATTAGGATGTGGGGGCAGTGGACCTGTTCAGCAACAGTTCTTTGGGAGTGAGCTTGATCTTCTTTGGCAGCAGTTCAGTCCTGTCGCAAACACCAACTATGACTCAGCAGCTGCAGACCAGTCCTCTAGGCAAGGCAGACACCAGGCTATAGTCTAATCCTCTCAGCAAGCAGACATCAGGCATGAACAACAACCGACCCGAGGTGAAGCCATGGAAGCCACGAGCTGCCACAGGACCCTCATGAGCAATTCTTTGGTGAGTTTCTCTCGATGTCAGAGTTATCACAAGCTGAGCTGAACAATATATAAGGCATATTGTTACTTGTTGTTAGTGAGGAATAGCGAGATGGAGCAAACCAGACCTGTACTCAGTGCTCGTCTCCCACTGTCTGCGGGGACATAGCTATACACCTTCATCTCAGGTCCTTTCATGTGTTTGCTATATCAAAATATCCTTTCACCTGTGTCTGTTTCAGGAAAAGAGTCTTTCCTGTGTCTGCTCCAGCAAAACATCCTTTTTTACCTGTGTCTGCTTCAGGAAAGCCTTCTTTCAGGTGTTTGTTTTAGCAAGACATTCTTTTACCCGTGTGCCCCAGCAGAACATCATTTGACATAACTTTCCAAAGAAACTAGAAGTTTCTACCTCCTCGCACCTCTCATGCCTGATCACACTGGCCTGTCTTGCAGCAAGACATATTAATTCACTCTATTATCCTTGCTCCATCATCTTAATCTCTTCTTACCAATCATCCAAAAGCCCCAGGCCACTACTGCTTGGCTACCAGTCCTATAGGTATTGACATACTCCAGGAATAACACAATGCCCTCCCATTTTGGAGTCATGAGCCTTAGTACTTCCTGAAACAGTATCACAAGAACATTTTATGTTCCTAACAAGGGTGCTGCTAGAGACAGAGCCAGGACTTCACACACTCCTGGCTATTGCTCCACCCCTGAGCCATACAGCAGACACCCATACAGCAGACACCCATACAGCAGACAGACACCCATATAGCAGACAAACACCCATACAATGGACAGACAACCATACAGCAGGCACCCATTCTTTTTCTTTAACAGTTCATGCTTTAGTTTTCCAAGCCCAGGTGATCCACTTAAGGGACCTCCCAACTCACTACCCAAGGGTTATGTGTGGTTTCCTTTACCCAAGCAGAATTCTTTACTCAATAAGAGAAAGCTTAAGGCTAAAGTTAATGTGGCTTTTAATCTGCTTTTATCCCATTCTTTTTCAACCCACTTTGTCTTTATCTCCAGTGGACTGACTAGTTTTATGTCAACTTGACACAAGGTAGAGTCATCAAAGAAGAAGGAGCCCCAATTGAGAAAATGCTTCAATAAGATCAGGTTATAGACAAGCCTGTAGGGCATTTTCTTAATTAGTGATTGATGGGGGAGGGCCAATCCCATTGTGGGTAGTGTCATCCTGGGCTAGTGGACTTGTGTTCCAAAAGAAAGCAGGCAGAGCAAGCCATGATGAGCAAGCAAATAAGCAGCACCCCTCCATGGCCTCCACCATCCTTCAAATAAGCAGCACCCCTCCATGGCCTCCACCATCCTTCAAATAAGCAGCACACCTCCATGGCCTCCACCATCCTTTCCTATTGGAGTTTCTGTCCTGACTTCCTTCAGTGATAGACTACAATGTGCAAATATAAGACAAACCCTTTCCTCCCCAACTTGATTTTGGTCATGGTGTTTCATCATAGCAAAAGTAACCCTCAATAAACATAACCGTCATGACAGGCTTTAGGCATAGAATTCTCTTCTCCCTCTAATTTCTAAATCACACATCATATGATAATACAGCCTAAATGCAGTGCTGATTAGCAAAGGAAAAACTTTAGCATATGCGTAGAATTACTTTTATCCATGAAGTCTGTAGCTTTAGTCAGGGTTCTATTGCTATGAAGAGACACCATGAACACAGCAACTGTTATAAAGGAAAACATTTTATTGGAACTAGCCTACAGTTCAGAGGTTTAGTCCATTGTCAGCATGGCAGGAAGCATGGTGGCATGCAGACAGACAGGACTGGAGAAGGACTCAGAATTTCTACATCCAGATTGGCAGGAAGCAGAAAGAGAGAGACACCAAAGGCCAGCCTCAGTGACACACTTATCCCAACAAGGCCGAATGCGCTAATTCCTGTCACATGGTGCCACTGCTTGCATACATATACCAAGCACGTATGACCCTTGCATACATATACCAAGCACGTATGACCCTATGAGGACAATTGCTTTTTCAAACCACCACAACTGTGAATCAGCAATTAGTGTTTTTTGAAGGTTGAGTGTTCCATTTGGATTCATGGAGATGTCTGCTGTGGGCAAAACCATCACATCAGAAAGACCACAGAAAACCTGGTGTGACTGAAGAGTAAATCAGAACAACTGGAGCAGGAAGTATGAGTAGGTGTCTTAGGCAGGGTTACTACTGCCAGGAAACACCATGACTGTAATGGTTAGTTTTGTGTCAACTTGACACAGGCTGGAGTTATCACAGAGAAAGGAGCTTCAGTTTCGGAAGTACCTCCATGAGATCCAGCTGTAAGGCATTTTCTCAATTAGTGATCAAGGGGGAAAGGTCCCCTTGTGGGTGGTGCCATCTCTGGGCTGGTAGTCTTGGTTCTATAAGAAAGCAGGCTGAGCAAGCCAGGGGAAGCAAACCAGTAAAGAACATCCCCCCATGGCCTCTGCATCAGCTCCTGCTTCCTGACCTGCTTGAGTTCCAGTCCTGATTTCCTTTGGTGATGAACAGCAATATGGAAGTATAATCTGAATAAACCGTTTCCTCCCCAACTTGCTTCTTGGTCATGATGTTTGTGCAGGAATAGGAACCCTGACTAAGACAATGACCAAAAGCAATTTGCAGAGAAAAGGATTTATTTTACTCACAGTTCCATATAACAGTTCATCATCAAAAGCAGTGGAGGAACTCAAGAATGGCAGGAACCTGTGGGCAGGAGCTGATGCAGGGGACAGGGAGGGGTGCTGCTTACTGTCTTGCTCACCATAGCTTGCTCAGTCTGGGATGGGCCTACCTGCAATTGGCTGGCCCCTCCTCCAGCAATCACTAATTAAGAAAATGCACTACAGGATTGACTATAGTACAATTGTATATGTAACTTTTATTCTCCTAAAGTAATTATCCTCTCTGAGGCTTACTGTCTCAGTCTGCTAACCTAGGCCTAGCCCTTAGAGCTTCTAGCCTCATACAATTGTATCTAGGCCTAGAATGTGTTTAGTCTCTGAGACTTACTGCTGAATAAGTCCCTCTTCTTTGGCTGGCTGGCTCAAATTCCTCTCCAAGCTGACTGATTTCAATCTCCGTTCTTTTAGCTTCTTCTGAATGAATTGTTCTTCTTTGCCTAATACTGCCTTTGGCAAAGTGTTCTAATCTTCTGGTTCCTTCTCATTCTCTAGCTCATTCTGTCTTCACCTGAGTCTGCTTGTTCTCCCTCTGCAACCTGTCTCTCTATAACTGTCTGGGAGGATGGAGCCTTTGGCTGAGAGGCAGAGTTGTGCCCAGATCTCTGTCTCCTGCAGTCTCTGTACCCTCTGTGTCTCCATAAAGATGATTCCTGTAGACTGGGGGGGGGCCTCAGGTCCCCCACTCAGGTAATACTTCCTGACCTTCTCTGAAGTCAGGCTGCAGTGGACATAGTACTCTGCACTGGCTTGGCCAGCGCTGCTCTCAGCACAAGCCATGCCCAACAACAGAGGCTGGATCAAGGTGTGCAGTGGCAAGTTCACCTCATCACCGAGTTCCTGTATGACACTGGAGAAGAGTTCTCATACCACCAGCCCTCCAGGCAAGTCCTTGTGCTGGGAGATGCCACCAGAGCACAGGACCTGAGGTTCAGGGCACATCCACCAGGCACATCCACCAGTGCAGGTGATTCTGCTACCTGCTGAGAGTGGCGCAGGAAGACAAGGAAGTCATCAACCATGACCAATGCAGCACCCACCCCTAGTGGTTCTGCCAGATAGGCTTGCTTGTCACCCCAATCTGCAGCTCCCTGCCGTCACAGCCAGGAGGCTGAGCTGGACCAGTTGGTGCCCAGGAAGTCCCGGTAGGAAGTTAGACCCAGGTTCGGGAGCAGCTGTGGCTCAGGCGAGCTGGATGCCAGTGTGGCTGAGTCAAGGCAGAACCTAGGAGCATCAAAGATCCAAGCTTGGGCCTGTAGCCCGGTCTCCCAGATGGCAGTGATGGCCTTGTCTCCTCCAGGCAATGGGCTACGGCCATGAGCTGGGCTCAGCTCCACTGCTACCTGTTCCCGGGACAGTCACTCAAGAGGGCACAGGAGCAGCAGGGACAACTCGGGGTCTATAGTCTGACTGGGCAGCTCTCCAATCCAGACATGCTTGATCTACTCCCAGGGTCTGGAAGCTTGATCTCTGAATTCAACGGCTGGCCCACCATCTCCCTCATCTCTTGTGAGAATTGGACATATCTTATTCTGTCCCGTCTTTCTCTGATTTGTCACTTTGTCTGCCCCTCAATTAGATATCACTTTCAAACATGGGTGTCTGAAACTAATTTTATCTATTGTTTGGGATTAAAGGTGTATGCTAAGGGTGTGTCTGAACTCCAGCTGGAGGGATTAAAGGTGTATGCTAAGGGTGTGTCTGAACTCCAGCTGGAGGGATTAAAGGTGTATGCCAAGGGTTGAGCCACACCACAAGTAGAAACAGTTTTTTTTTTTTTTCTCCAGTAAATAACACAATTTTGGGGTTCACAGTATCATCGAACATTCTACAACACAGGGTCTTGTGGAGGACTTTTCTCAACTGAGGCTCCCTCCTGTCTGATGACTGTAGCTCAGTGGTCCTCAACTTTCCTAATTCTGTGACCTTTTGATATAGTTCCTTATATTGACTCTCAACCACGAAATTATCCCGTTGCTACTTTATAGCTGTAATTTTGCTACTGTTATAAATCATAATATAAGTATCTGATATGCAGGATATCTGATATTTGACCCCTGTGAAAGGGTTGTTCTATCCACAAAGGGTTCATGGCCCACAGGTTGAGAGTTGCTGTTGTAGATTGTGTCAAGTTGACATAAAACTGCTAGTACACTAAGACACTGTTTATACTTTGGGCACATTAAACTAAAATGCTTTTGGCTAAGGTAGGAAATGATGCAGGAAATGAGGTAACATAAATGAAAACACCAGAAACATGTGTTTAGGGCCACAGCAGGTGTCTGATATATTCATCTCCTGTGGTTCAGAACTTTCTAGTGCAAGTCTGATCTTCATTTTGCAAAAAGGAAGCGAGAGAAGCTAAGTTATTTGCCAGGGGTCACATGAAACAAAAATCAGCTGGAACTAGATTTAAAGTTCAGTCTGACTGAAAGAGTTCACCCCTGCCCAGGCCTGCAGCTGGGACAGGACGGCTTTCCCACCCTAAACTGACTTAGGGGCTTTGCCACTGTGGCTTAGCACTGGGTCCTGCCTCACAGAAGAACCTCTCCAGCTGGTGGTCCAGGAGGCAGATGGGCCAATTTACAATCAGAGTCAGATGAAGGGTGTGCCGTCCAGCCAACAATACTTAAACAGATGGGGCACTGACACAAGTCCAAAGAATCCTTCAGCTGCTTTGCATTGCTTCTTAGACTGGTAGTCAATTCGGAAGGCAAATATATAAAAGGTGTCAGCTGAGAAAGCTAATGTCCATCTCAGTCCCCTCTGTTCCCATCCCCCGTCCTCCTTCGATTAGTGGTAAGTGTCATCGGACAGTCTGGCTGCAGGTCTTTTGTTATCTTTCTAACACAAGGGCAGCATAAAATGACAACACTCATATTTTATTTTTCTTGCCTTAAATCAAATCAAATCAAAACGATACCCTTTAAGGCTGCGTAGTGCTCTGTCATATAGGAATTTCTTGTCTTCTGTGGGAAGAAAATGTTCAGATTTTCCAAAGTTCCTTTTTCTGGAGGTAGAGCTCCTGGGTGGAAGGCTACCTGGCACATGTGAAGTCCCGAGTTCTACCCCCAGTGCCTCCAGCACACACACACACCAATAAAATGAAGCCATTCCCTCCTTGGCTTGGTAAGAGTAAATTACATTTTCCTAGGAAGCAGTAATTCAAAAGACCCCAGTGTCTCTGCATGGGAGTGAAGCAGCTTCTACGGTATATGCTCCTGAGACGTGGGCTGGTCCCTGGAATGACTGTAGCCCGAAAAAGTTGTCCAAATGTTGTCATCAGGTTCCTGCGGTTACTGTTGTCTCTTTGGTCACTTCCCTTGAGGTGGCACCTAATGCCGTTCACTCAAGAGACTCTTGTAAACCTTCTGTTTGAGCCTATGAGTTATCTGACATCTGGCTCACCAAGCACGGTGCCCATGTTCCCTTGGTATTCCATTTATTATGTCTTGAATCCAGGGTAGCAGAAGCAGGGGAAGAGCATCATGATCATTCTAGCAATGCCAACTTTTCAACATAAAGTGAACTGGGCCTTCATCATATTTATCCTTAGAAACTATAGTTTTGAAGCTTCATGGCTCATGGATTCTCTGTATGTTGTGAGCACAGGAGCCCAACCAGCACAGTCAGCCAGAAGTTTGGGGTGAGGGAACACCTCTCTATATGTGTAGGCGGAGCTATATGATTCTGTTGGCGTGATACAAAATTGGTGGGAGAATATGAATAATAATTTGAGGGATATGAATTGAGTCTGTAACCTTTCATAAAGGGCTACATTATCAGTTCCTTAGATTGAGGAAGTTCATTGTAACGTGATATATCAGCAAGAAATCCGGGGCTGGGAATCTCTTGGGTCTCAGAATCACTTCTGCAAATAAGTGACTGTGACCAAGTAGATTCTTGATTTCTCAGGCCATTTTCCTCTCATAGAGCTAGAACTTTTGCCACAGTGAGACATATTTCCAGTGTTCAGAAAGCTAAGGCAGGAGGATTGCTACAAGTTTGAGGCCAGCCTGGAGTACACAGTGACTTCCAGTCTAGTTTGGGGTAGAGTTTGAGAACAACTCTCAAGAAGAAAATAAAACCACCAATTAAAAAGGGGGGGGGGGGAGAAATTGGGTAGCCAGGTGTGGTGGTATATGCCTTTAATCCCAGGACTTGGGAGGCAGGAGGATCTGTGAGTTCAAGGTCAGCCTAGCCTACAAAGTGAGTTGCAGGATAACCAGAGTTGTTACACAGAGAAAAAGAAGGAAAGAAAGAAAGAAAGGAAGAGAGAGAGAGAAAGAGGGAAGAAAGAAAGAAAGAAAGAAAGAAAGAAAGAAAGAAAGAAAGAAAGAAAGAAAGAAAGAAGTTGACCTCTTAGACATATGTCAACACTCACCATTCACATTTAAGGTTATGTGTCTTGTGCTCTGTGGCCAGATTCCCAACCCTTGTGGTTGGATACAAATGACTTGAGTGAGGTGTGTGATTCTGTCCTGTCTCTGATGTGGAAACAACTTTGTGCTCCAAGTGGCAGGCAGAAGAAAGTAATGTGATCCCTGCCTTTAAAATAATGGGAAGTCACCGAGGCTGCCCTGAAGGCAGGCTGTGAGTAAAGTCACAAGAAAAGCAGGGACATAGAATTTCAAGGGCTGAGATGGGGATTGAAAAATCCCCTAGAATGGATTAAGACCTGTCCTGTGGTGAGAGACGCACCATTCTGAGTTACCCTGTTCCCTGAGGAGGCTCTGATCACCCAAACTTTGGGATTCACTGATCTGAGACTGAGTTCTCATGGACAAACGTCTGTGTTAAGCAGGATGAGAGCTACCTGTGCTGCAGTGATAGGTCCTATACTCAACTTAGTAGCCAAGTGATTGACAAGATGAAAATGTTGGAATGTGAAATCTGCACCCATACCTGTCCTCTCCAACCTCTTACCTAGTAATTGCTTTTCACCCTGACAATTCTAAACCGTTTCCAAGGCTTCGTTCCTAAGCTTCCTTGTAGAAGGAATTTGACTTAGCTATACTCCAAACCACAGCTTCATGGGTAACAATGTCAAAGTTCCCTTACAGATATTAGAAGATGCTATAGTCATTTTTCATTCAAGATTTGATCAGGGCTATGTATTGGAAAGAGGAGACATTTCAGATGTAGGTTGTAATGCATCCTTATATAGATCATAATATCTCTTAGTTGATATAAGCTTTATTTTACATTTCTACCAGCTCTGTGTGGCTGAATTTTCACCGAGACTTCGCAGTTTCATCTTCAGTTAAAAATATCTAAAACTTGTCTCAGTAGATCCATCCACCCACGCAGGGGCCCATAGTTGCACCCCCACCCCCAGCCCATATTACCTTGTGATGACGTTTTTTAGAGTACAGTCACGGAGCTTTTCATTTAGTACTGATGATTTACCCTTGAATGACTGGTTTCCTTTTCAAGCAAAGACCAGGAGCTGTTTCTTGAAGTCTCCCTGGGAAACAGGTTGCTTGAGAAATGGCTGCAGGCAGGAGAGCCAGGGGCCTTGCCCGCACTTGCCCTTCTTCTCCCATTAGGGCTCTGGGGTGTCACTGTCAGGTTCACAAGAGGCATTTGTAAGATCATTACTGGCCTGGGGGAAGGGCTGGGATCTGCAAAGGTAGACTGTAGCCTCTGTTCTCCCAGGAAGTATCTGGGAACTTGAAGAAAGACAATTCCCATGCACAGTAAGACTTGATGCAGAAAATACTTCAAAGCATGACAGTGACATTTTCTTCTTTCCTCTGAATCCTGTGAAACTCCCTGACATTGGGCTTGGGGTGAACGCTTCAGGGCAACTCACTGAAAATAGCCTCAGAGGTCAGGGATCCCTCACTTAGCAACATCCAAAATGAGTCTTCCGTCACTAGGCAACGAAGTGAACCTGACCTATATGGTAGCAGTCCCAGTAAAGCCCCACTAGTCTCCTTCTGATTCCCCGAACCTGTACTTACCCCACAGAGATAGGCCATGTGCTTCCTTATGCTCTGCCAAACAGATGGGAGAGAAAATGCCTGCTCTTTTTTTGCTAGGCTAAGCCAGCCTGGCAACTGGCAATTGAGTCTAAGCCCAAGGCTAGTCACAGCATCAGCACCTGCTTCTTTCTGTGTCTGCTCACCCCAGATCTCTTAGCTGTGTGTCTCTGGTCTTACACTCATCCTACACGATCTTACCTTAATTCCTTGACCTTTGTTAGTTATGTTTTCAATGTTGGCTTTCTCTTTCATCTTTTATTTAAATCAGATGGTCCTGGACCACTGTTCCTTCAGCCTCACCTTACTTGGGAATTAACTCTTCCCTCATGTTTCTGCCCATTTTATATCATCATTTATTCTGTACCTTTCTTTGAAAGAGACTGTGTGGGGAAATAACTTGTTGGAGATAAAGAAGCTACTCCTACAACAGCTCTCTTTCTCTAGGGCCCAGTTAGGGTAAATTCACTAGAAGCTGCTTTATAAGACAGGCCTCCAGGTCTTGGGGGCATGATCCATAGCCACTATGAATAGTACATACATACAAGGATACAGCATCCTTGCAGCCTGTATCCTGATTGACTCCATATAGAACTGACCTGTCCAAGCTCATGATTCCTGGGGCTGTGAGCAGTAATGTCCCTTGTCTCCAAGGCAGCCTTGGGCCTCCTGGCACCTGCAAGGATGTGTAGCAGGCTATCTTCTAGTCTTCAGGTAGAGTTTAAGTTCAGAGCATCCGCTTTTCTTGAGGTGCCTCGCTTCACTGAACAATAGAGTTGGCTTTTTCTATTTTGCATCTTCCCAGCATTCTTTTTGTTGTTCTTCCTAGCACCCTGATTCCTGCAGGAATTTAATGATTAGGTGTTCTATCCTCTGCTAATTAAGGGACAGAGGCATGACCCCAGCTAACCTCAATGGAACTTACAAAGCAGCCAAGATGAGGAGACAATGGGTGCCCATTCACGGTGCAGTGACACCCTAAACAAATTCTTCCTGCTATTTCTGTGCATCCGTTCTATGAATCTATAGATAACTTGAACTTAGTTTGTGTCTGGACAGTTTCTCCACAGTTTCTATGAATTATGTGAGTTCCTAGTAGCCCCCAAATATATTCCTTTTGAGCTAAGCTGGTTTTCTGTTGCCTTTACCCAAAGAATTCTAACACAATCAGCCAGTATCCTAAGGGATCTGATACTCATTTCCCATGGTCAGAATATAAGTTTTATGTGGTGTGAACAACCTCTTCCTGGAGTATGGCTATCCTACCTACAACTCAGGGGTTAGAAACAAGACACTACTACTGAATGTATAGACAAGACAGTAAAATACTTGTCATTATACCTTGTGGGTCTCCTTTCTGGTTAGAAACCCTTGCAAGAGCATTCAAATGAATATTTAATGAGCACTTCCTAGTGCTAAGAACTACTAAAAAGATGATAGAGAATAAAATTATATGTGTATAATCCTGATGATTCTATTAGGCATGGCTAAGAACAAGGCAGTATACAGAATAAAATTCTGCTGCAGCTAGAATTATACTGTTATTCATTAGATTGATTTATTTCCCTTATGTGGGAATTTGCATGTACCAAGGTGCACATGTACAAGTCGGAAGACAACTTAAAAGGAGTCAGTTACAAGGAGACGACTATGTGGCTGCAGGGGACGGAACCATGTTGTAAGACTTGGCAGCAAGTCCCTTTACCAACTGAGCCATCTTATCAGCCAAGACATCACAGTCTGGCTTGTCACTTTCTAGAATGCTATCTAGTAGCTTTAAGTGTTCAGTCAGTATTTCTGGACTGAATAAGTGAACCTTCCAGGGAATAAATGGGCCTTCCAGGGAAAGGTGCTGATGCTGCAATTCTAGCCATAAACTGTGTGTCCAGAATTAAGATTAGAGCATCAGATTTCAGGAGGGGAGAAAGTGAAGAGCTCTCAGAAGTACATGAGGCTAAGCTACCAGTGTTCATGGTTACTTCTTTGTCAAATTCTCAATGGTCCACAGGTCACAAAAATCACTGTGTGAATTAAGAATTTTAGTAGATGGTGAATATGATGACAGCTAATAAACAGAAGAAGTCCTAAGTGTCAGAAATGCAAAAACAATAATAAGAAATCCAAGAAATGCATGAAGAAATGTGAAGAGTATTCTTATACAGAGCAAATGGCATAGGGCCCATCTCATTTTACCACTTAAGGCTTTTTATTACTATTATTATTTCTTTTTTTAAAGTTATACTTTCTTTTATTTTTCCATCCTGGCCCATAGTTTCTTCTATTTATTTCATTACTAATATGTGATTAGACCCAACTGTTTCCATTTCAGTTTCTATTCAGATGTCTGTCTGTCAAAGAGGTTATAACCTGGTCTTGGATACACATAGATTACTGACAAATAGAACTTCTGGTAGACCCATACAGAAAGAGTTGGCTCACTAGAAAGTTTTTGCCTCTGATGGGGAGAGGGTGGATGCCTACACTCACTCTTACAGTGTCCGTGAAAGTGTTTGCTCTCTGTGCTTTCCGGATAAAGAGCAAATGGATCACTTCCACACGTTATCAATGGCTTCTAAATTCTTCTTTAAGAAGTCAAATGAAGTGGACTCGGTTGCCAGCCAGTTCAAAGAGTTTGGGACCTGGTATCTGCTAAAAGCATTCGAGCAGCAGGCACGCTTGCATAAGTGATGAAGAACTGGTACCCTCCATTGCTGCACTCAACACCACTGAACCAAACAGATGGGAAGGCAGGGTTAGATGATACTCACTCGTGTTAGGAGTTGGGTTCCTGTTTGAGCATGGCTCAGCTAAGAATATGTTCTGTCAGGTGGCCTAAAATAGCAGGATTTAAATGTGTCTCCCAGCACCCAGCTGTTTCTGAATGAAAAGAGAACACTACTGAAAGTAATTGAGCACTTACTCCGAGAAGATGATCTGAACACACCGGGATAAGGAAGGCTTGATTTCTATCTGATGGCACAGTCCAGCGTCAGCAAGGACAGTCTACTCCAGATAACGCAGAAAAGGAATGAGTAAAGGCAGAATACACTGCAGCAGTATTATAAAGAAAGGGCCTCTCGATGGTCGTTGGAGGTGGATATAGCTGGGAAAGAGAAGGAAATTACTTTAGAAAGGGGAGGAGGGGCTTGCTGAACCTTGTGGTGGCAGGTGAGAGGGAATGTGTTGGAAGAAGTAAGTGGAAAGGCAGGTAAGGCTGAGTGTCTGTGTATCTGTGCTTTGTCATTGCCTTAGAAATGAGAGCTCCTGGCTGGGCGGTGGTGGTGCACACCTTTAATCCCAGCACTTGGGAGGCACAGACAGGCATATTTCTGAGTTCGAGAAGCCAGCCTGGTCTACAAAATGAGTTCCAGGACAGCCAGGGCTACACAGAGAAACCCTGTCTAAAAAAAAGAAATGAGAGCTCCTATAGCTCCTTCGTTAAGTTAAATACCTAATCTTTTTCTGAAATGACCTTAATAGACTGTTACTACGTCAGCATGCATGGTATGATCCTTTAAAAGAGCAGACAAGCGCATAGCACTAGTAGTCAAAGAGTAACAATAATATCTGCTTTAGACCTACTAACACAGCTTGGAGACAAAGTCCAGTGAAGTTAGAGCAAAGCTTAAGCATCTGGTAGGACAAACTGCTCAGTGGAAACTCTTGTTGATCCAACCAGAACGGTTATTTGATTTTCTGAATAAAATATAACAGAAAACTTTGGGTGTTTTCTTTTCTCTTCTGGGCATGAGCATCACCCAAATGGGATCTTTCATACCGATTCAGTAGAATGAACTGTTCACAGGCACCAGTGTGACCATTGGCTGGCTGCATGAAAACTGACAGTCTCAGGTTTGGATAGACAGTCTTTGCAGTGTTCTTAGACGTGCACACACCGGAAGCTTGCAACTTTATGACAGATAATGACAATGGTAAACATTTGGTTTAAGTTCGTGTGTGTGCCTGTGTGTGAGGGCTTACATTACTGAAATAGGGTGGCAAGAAGGTATGTGTGTGCTTATATGTATTCATGTGTGTGCTGGTGCATGTATGTGTGGGTGGATGTGTACAGTTATGTATCAGTGAGTGGAAAACAGAGAACAATCTTGAGTGTCATTCCTTTGGTGCTCTCCTTGCGTTTTGGGACAGGGTCTCCTGCTCCTGAATTGAAGCCCTGCTGTCTTGCGAGCCCCAGGGCTCTGCTCCATTCTGCCTCCCTGTGACATATGGTAGCCAAATTATTAAAGCACCATCAAATGTGAAAAAGCACATGGTTAATTTAATAGTGTCTCTTTTCTCACAAGTATATGACTTTCCTTAGACACAGAAGGACAACATTAGAAAAGACAGCACTGCATTAATCCTGGTCTGCAGAGAAGCCTAAGCAGGTACCATGCCAACAATGGCCCGCAACTCTGCTACTTACATTGTAGGGGTGCAGTGTGTATTCCTAAAGGAATAATTTATTAAAGTACTAGCTGTCAGCACATTCGCCTTTTTTTGGTTTTGGCTTGGGGTAGTAAGGATAGAAGCCAGGACATGCTAAATGCACACTCACCCCTGAGCCATACTCTCAGCAAAATGTAAACTCTTGTTTTAACAACGTTAAGGGAGCCTGGAGATGAGCTTCTGGGTGTAATCAGCACTATAAAGCCATATTAAAATGTTGTAAAGTTGCCTTCTAAATATTTGCGTCATACCCCTACCCCTAGATCTTGGTCAGAGAAGCGTCTTTTTGCAGTAGGGAGCAGCCAGTGCACACTGCTCAAAGTGCTAAAAATGATAGGCTGTGAGTGCTCAGACCTGAATGAGCAGTCTTTACCAGTCTCTCACCCTGCCCTGAATCCCAGGAAACCTCAGAGTCAGAGACAAAGTAAGAGAGTGAGGGGGAGGAGCACTGTGACCATCTTCTGGAGATGACAAGGGGGACGATCTCATGAACTCACTCACAATAGCCATGGTTTCCTGTGTAAGCCCTGCAGAAGATCAAGGTAGCTGAAATTCTGGGATAGATGGAAGGGGCGCTCTCCTAACCTCATCCCTCACCGAGGAGTTATTGCAATGGATAGTGGCTGGAAAGGGAGAGCCATTCATTTTGATGGTGTAGGCACTGGTAGGATTCCCATGCTTCAGAGGATGTCCAATACCCACATATTCATGGGTAGTACTAACTGGTCCTAGTAGGTTCTCAAGAAAAGGCATACAGTTTTCTCATCGCGACCCCACCTCTACCAACCACTAATTGTATGTCTTAATAATTTTTGCCCTTCTAGGCTCGCCATGGTGAAATCATAATGCAAGTGTATTGTACCTGGCTCTTGTCTTTATATTCTGTTTGATTTGGATTGTTTTGGTTTTGTTGCAGTCTTGCTATGTATCCCAGGACAGCCTGGTGGTGAGACATAGGAGGAGTTGGAGGGGAAAAACACAGGTAGATATAATTATAATACAATAAATTTTGATAATTTCATCTAGGACCCCTGAATTTTCCACAGTGAATCTTTGTCACCATGCTGAGGCAGGAAGATTGGTAGCTTGTAGCTTGAGGCTAGTCTGATCTACAAGTAAACCAGGCTGTCCTGGGATACATAGCAAGACTGCAACAAAATCAAAACAATCCAAATCAAACAGAATAGAAATACAAGAGCCAGGTACAATATACTTGCATTGTGATTTCACCATGGCGAGCCTAGAAGGGCAAAAATTATTAAGACATACAATTAGTGGTTGGTAGAGGTGGGGTCGCGATGAGGAAACTGGTTGGCTGTGGGCTCAGAACATATTCAACACAATTTTGCTAGTGAGTATATCAGATTGGTCAAAGCACCCTGAACTTGCTGGGCATGGTGGCATATACCTGGAATCCCAGCACCTGGAAGGCTGAAGCAGGAGGGTCAAGGTCATTCTCTGCTCTAAAGTGAGTTTAAAGCTAGCTTGGGCTATATGAGCCCATCTTAAGAAAAAAAAATATCAAAATCAAAATTCATTCAACCATACTTAAGATTGAATACTGACAGATCTTGCTTTAAAATACATTCAACAAGGCAGAAGAAAACTGTATTTGTGTATGCTAACAGGAAAAATAAAATCTTAAATGTCATTTAGAATGATATCAATAACCAACAAAGGACTAGGAAGACTGCTAATCATTGTCCATAGCTTTGTGTGGAAAACCAAGACACATCACTCTGGGTCAAGATCTAAACAACGAAGAAAACAGAAAGACTAAAATACATAAGCAATTCATTTATTGAAAGCTCATTCATGGAGACAACATCAGAAACAAAACCAGAATTGTTAACAGTACATTTTGTGTGTGTGTGTGTGTGTGTGTGTGTGTGTGTGTGTGTGTGTGTGTGTAAAACAATTCACATAAATGGCAGTCAGGACCATGGTGGGAAGTGGGAGCCTTTCCTCCTTCCTCCACATGAGGTCCAGGGTTGACCTCAGGCTTGACAGCAAGTAGCTCTATTCTCTGAAGCATCTTGCCAGCCTAAAAACAGAAACTCTGGCAATCAAAGCTTAAGCCTCTCTAAGGTTCTTATGGAAACACACTATACCAATGGAAATTAGGGCAGGCTACAAGAAGAAGATGCAAGGACTCTCAATATCCTATGAGGTCTCACAGAGCTACAGGTGGTGGTAACTCCTAACAAAGGATGCTGGTGGAAAGCGGCAGATTAAAAACACATTGTGGAAAATGATCACTCTACTCAACAATGCCGGTTACATCGCTGTGTCAGTGCAACCGAAATATTAGAGGAAAATAGGACAATGGCATCAGACCCTTCACATGGGAAAAAAACAAATGAGTTTCTTTTTGTTAATTTATGCCACTTACAGCAAGAGGGCAGAGTCCAAGAAGATACTTGTATACATTTGCTTACATCACCCAAAGGACATATTGAAAGGAGACTTTTGGGGACTATGGTTGAGTGTTCTCCAAGTTAGAATATCCGAATATAATTTTATGTAATGCTTAATACCATCAGTTATCTGACAGAAACAAATTCAAATATCAATGCACAATAATACACAACCAAACAAAGGGGGTGGGGTGAGGGTGGGGGGAGAAAGTCAAGCAAAGCAACTGTTGGCAAAAACAGAATGACAGAAATCTGTACAGCATTGGTGGGGGATAGAAGTGGATAAAACCACCTCAGAAGACTGGCATTCCTTAGTAAAGTTGCTCTTGGGCATATGCCCTTAGACCCAGTATGTCCATCTTATGAAAAAGAAATACATCCACTCATGACACATGCAAAAACCTAGGCTCCAAACAGAAATGGGTAGCTAAGGGAAAGTGGATTTTAAAGTGTTGTATATTCAATCAACAGTGGGCTACTACTTTAACATTTACAAAAGGACAAACAGGCTAAGAACATGGTTCAGTAGATAAAGCACCTGCTACTGAAGTGTGAGGGCCCATTTAATCCCCAGCAGCAGTGAGAAGGCACAGCTAGGATCCCCTGGGGGAAGTTGGCTAGCATTGGTGAGCTCTGAGTTCAGTCAGAGAATACAGTGAAGAGCAGTGAAGACTCCCGACACTAACCACGGGCCTCCACAGACATACAAGGTCATACAAAAATGCACACGTGCAAACACAGATGCACTGACATAGGCAAATATATATAAACCCCCACACATTAAAAAAAACTTGAAAGAAATTAGAAAGCTAAACATGGTCCATTTCAAATCACCATTATTATTTCCTCTTATCTTTCCTTTTTAGTCTTCTCTCATATAATAAATAGGTCTCCACTGCAGCCTCTCCTCCTTCCTCTCCTCCCAGTCCTCCACTCCCTCTTTCCCTCTCCCCCAGATCCCTTCTTCCTCAGTTTCCTTTCAGAAAAGAGTAGGCCTCCCAGGGATATCAACTGAACTTGGCACGAGATGCACTAAGATTAGGCACAGTCCTTCACAGCAAGGCTGAGGAGGCAACCCAGTAGGAGGAAAGGGGTTCCAGGAACAGGCAAAGGAGTCAAAGATACCCGACTCCCACTGTTAGGAGTCCCACAAAACCCCCCGAGCTCACAACCATAACGTATAGTGCAAACCCATGCAGGCTGTGATTGCCACTTCAGCCTCTGTGAGCCCCTATGAGCCTTGCTTAGTTGATCTTTGAGAGCCGAGTTCTCCTGGTGTACTTGACACCTCTGGCTTCTCCAATCCTTCATCTCCCTCTTCTGCCAGCAGACTGGCAGTCAGATCTTAACAGTAACTTTAGTACATATATAACATGATAATAAAATTTCCCTTAAATGCAGCAATGTGATTCTTGCATGTATCTCACTATAAGTTGGCATTGATCAAAATGCTTACCAAGCCTCTTAGGAGTCGCTGTCTCTTTCGCCCACCGGCTGAACTCTACTTGGCCAAGTGTTTTTACAATCCCCAAGTATCACTTACTTCTGCTCAAACACCTCCTACATTAAAATTGCTTAGAATAAGTTTGTTTTTAATTAACCTATCAAGTGTACAAAAATATGAGTAAGTGAATGACTACAGGAAATGAGCCCTAGGGAATTCCATTAAATTATAAAGTCATGAAGGAAAAATTACTGGCCTTCTTAGAAACCTCCCCTGGGAGGAACAGAACACACACACACACACACACACACACACACATGTATGCAGGGTCAGTGCTGGGTTCTTCTGGGGAAAACAAATATCCAGAGAAGGGACTCAGGCTTACCAAAGGAGGAGCACACTTTTATTTAGAAAACGATTCAATTTTTTTTCCAGAAAATTAAAAAATATTCAAGGTTAAGACTGTAGTAAAACTAAGGGGCACGTGTATACACAGGTCACAGGGTCACAGTAAAAAGCTGACAGTGAGATACAATAGGAATTCTGTCCAAGGAGGGGGAGGAAAAACAGAAAAGCAAACTCTTATCTGAGCTTCAGAGGAGATAAAGGCTAAATCTTGCCTCTTGGCCTCCTTTGGACAGTGTTGTTGTTGTTGTTGCTGCTGTTGTTTTTTTTTATCTCCCTCTCCTTCAATGGTTTTTAAGATTATAAACTTAAAAAAAATCTTACTGTAAGTATATCAAGCACATGCTACTACTTAAAGGACGAAATTAAACCAAGGCATCTTCTGTAAAGCAAATAGATTTATTCTGCACTTCATGTACATTGGGATGTTTTCGCATAATATAATACAAGGAATAAAATAAAACTTTACACTGTGAAATTCAATGTACATTTTAGGTTATTTACACACCCCACACAGAGCGAACAACAGAAAGAAAGCATTTGTCTACAACTACATTTGCGGAAAGTGTTGACGGGAGGGCAGAGTAAGCAAAACGAACAGTTGCATAGCCAAACAGTGGGAGGACTTGTTCCTGTCTCTGAAGTACTGGACTGGTTTTGGTTGAGGAATCTGGTAGGGGTGGGAGAGGACGGAGTAAAAGGTATTCATTGTATACCACAGAGCACGGGTTTCCGGTCCTCTCTTCCCCCAAACTTTCCTGGACCCCTTCACATGCTTACTTCTTTGATGTTTCACCACATGTCATACCAGGGTCACTGAACTTTAGTAAGGGGTGTAATGGGTCACTACAAAAAAAAAAAGTTACAAACACATGACATCCTAAACAGTTGATTTACAAAATTTAAATATTTGAATTTCAAAAATAGCCATTTATTATTTATTTTTATTTGTGGGACCATTTCTTATCTTTGTCATAGAGCAGAAGTCATTGTTTTTCCCAGTTGTGGTCCTATCCCCTCCCCCCACTCCAAAATGACCATGTACAGCAAGCAGGCTGGCTGCAGCACCCTGGTCAGCCTGGTCCTCGCCAGAAGCTGTTTTGTTCTACTTTAAATCATAGTTAATAATAAAAACAAAATAAAAGGAAAAAAAAAACACCCCAAGGAATACTTATGAGAACCCTGTTTTTCCAACAGGTTTTCCCCCCTACCATCTGTTCCACACTTATAAAGATGAACACACAGACACTTGGAAAACACAACTCCCTAATGCGTTGTCTTTGCCCTTTGGTCACAAGGTGCAACTTTCAAAGTAATAAAATTAAATAAATATGGTCTTAATAATTCAAGGTGAATAGAAAAACTGGCAGCTTTTGGGTTATCTTTCTTTAAAAAAAAATATACCTAATAAGAAGTCCGAGGCTCCTCTTCTATGGTAAATGTGTATAAGTGTGTAAGGAGTCACACTGTTTCCAGTAACAGGGTGTGAGCACACTTATCAACAGATTCAGAAACACTTTTAAGGCTGCCTTCCAAGAGTCCTGTTATGTGTCATTAATCAATGTCCCATAGGGACAAGAATTCAATCCTTGAAACATTCACATTTGACTTGTCGGTATCAACCACCTCGTCACCTTAAATTTGAGTGAGTTCATCAGCTGTCCCTCATCCTGGTTATGACTGACAGATGACACACAGGAAATGAGTTTGGCTGACACTGAAAAACACAAGGCAAGGGAATGCTTCCACAAAGACTCCAGTGAGAAACACTCATTGCAAGCAATTACGCATCTGAGCTTCCACAAACAACACTCCTTGTGCCCTCCACACGCAGTGACCATCACTGGCCGCTCACCAAAACATTCCAAAGTTTTCAGTAGTAGCAATGGTTTTGTGCTCAATTTCCAAATTCTCTTTCCCCATTTCCCCTTAGCAACAGCACATGGAGAGCACCGAGTCCCCAAGGCTGTGGAGATGAACAGGACTCACTCAAGGATCAAACCATCCTTGGCTTCCGAATCACACTGCCAAATGCTTGCACGATCCATCTAAGCTGCTCCACATTCCTCGGTGTAGATGCCTCCCTTAACCATGGCATCCAGACATCCTGTGTGCAATTGTGCAAAGAAGAAAACAGGAAAGAGTTTGTGGCTAGAAAAGTGCAGGCCCATCACTTCTATCAAATTAACAAAGAGTGCTGTGACTGATGGTTCCTGGTATCACTTGTGATAGACAGCACACTATACATTCAAAGAACATCCACTCCACCAAGCCATTCACATGTACCCAATTGGTTCTGACTGGGGCTAATTTGATCATGCAGTAACTGGCAAGTGGAAACAGCTCAGAGCAGTTAGCATTCAATTACAATGATAGATTACATTTCATTTAGCTGGAGGAGTCGAAGGCAGCCAGTGAATGATTCAGGGATCAGAGCGTCATCCTTAGTTGGACCTGGAGTCTCTGCCTGACACATGCCCCCAGGCACTGACTGCTCTGTCCCTGAGAATGTCCAAGCTTCAGGAATGATGGTCCATCTATTTGCAGGTGGGATGACAGGCAGGTAGAAGATGGCTCAGAACCTCTGTGAATGCACAGAGTGGCTGCAGTTGGAGTGGCTGGCATGTGCCTGCCCTGTCACATTAAGCCTGACACAGATGGTCCTTGATTGGGAAAATGGAGATTTAAACTACCCGAGTGACTCTACAACACCAGAATTGATCCCCGTGGAAAATTCATCACAAAGTCATTTTTCACCTTCATGTGGCATCAACACAGACACTCGTTTTTATCCAATGCTGAAGGTTAGCGGACAGAAAACAGTTGTAAGAATTGCTTTATTGAGTAACATCTATTAAATACACAAGAACCAGGCATACCAGACAACGCGATGGGACTGAGTACACACCACAACGCAGAAAACAATAAATACGGAACACTGCCTTTTCGGAGACACCTGACCGTGGCACATGCATGTTTACCAAATGGGAAAATACTCAAAACCGAGTTTGGTTGTATGGAGGAACTGCAGTTTACATCTGCATTTATTCGGTGTGGTGGAGACTGCTTCAGCATGGGGGCTATGCTGAGAAGGGCAGCCTTACTGGGTAGGCACATGACAGTAAGTCAGGACACAGTCCTGTGGGAGTCACAGTCTCAGCAGCACGTCCTCAGGTGTCTGGCTTCTATCTGGCAGCTGAACGGCTGTTCCAACCACAATGCCTTCTGTTTCATACAACTGTAACCTGGAAAAATAAAAAATAAAATAATTTCTATACTTCTGACAGTTTTAAGACCTTATAAAATAATATACTATCCACTTACTATTTATGCATTTTAGTATGTAAAGAATAATTTCAATACATATACAAGTATTCATTTTTCTCCCAACATTGACCTTATATCCTACATTTAGTATCTGACATAGATGCAATCTTTCCCTTTTACAAGAGATCTTAGGAGTTGAGGGGTTACACCACCAGAACCAAGAATCTGGAGAAGTAATCTTGATTGACCTTGGATTGGCCATCCATCCGTCCTTATAGAAGGGTGTTTAGTTTTAGAAGATATATTTATAAAAGATAATGATGTTTAAACTGTACCACCAAAGACAAGAGGAAAAAAGAGATGCAGATGCTAGCTTGCCTGAGTGTGACTGTCACCAGAAGTCAGGTCTCTATGAAGTTACTGTACTTCAGACAAGATGTTTAATGAAACCTTCAGTTTATTCATACCATGGAAAAGTGCCTGCCTCTCAGGGAGCCCCGGAGTGCAGACATGAGCACCTGTACTTCTCCACCCACTTCTATCTATGCAGTGAAGCCTCTGTTGAGGTGAAGATAAAAATGGTTTTATTTAATATGAAACATTAGTGACCCGAACATAATATATGCTATCTATATCTTGCCCCTAAATGTGTAAATAAGTAAATTTAATAAATCCACACCCTTCACCATGGTCCAACACCTGTGTATATTACATGCCAACACTACTAGACTTTTTATTTATTATAATAAAACTTGATTACTAATTTAAATCCATGATCTATTTCTGGGTGAAAAATGGAATTAACATGTAGCAACTACCCACTAGGTACAGCTCAGTGCTTCAAAACAAACAAGGAATATGTAGAAAACAACCCTGTTTTCCATCAGAAATCTCCTGATAGACGGGAATGATAATACAAGATAAAACTCTTAATTTAGGATTAATAAATGATATATTGATCTATTCATCTACTTATCCAATACATTCTTACTGAAAGAGTGCCACGGGTTTGGAGCATGTACCAAGCACACGAACGAACTCAGCATCAAATACAAACATATCCCACTCAGTCTAACACTTTGAGGGGGGAAAAGGGAGAGGAGATAAAGAATAGATTACGCATCTATGTATATATGTATCATCTACTATACATCATCTGTCACCCACTGTCTCTATTACCTATCATCTTCTCATCATCCATGTATCTACACATCTATCACCAATCTGTCATCTATGTCTATTAGTTATCTACATATCAGCATAGCTATCAGTGATCTAGTCTTTACTACCTATTAGCGATCCTATCATTGATCTGAGCGTCCGTATATGGATCTATCGATCCTGTGTCATGTGAGTTTGGAGGACTCACACTCAACAGACCACTGGGATGAGCTCCATGAATACACACCCAGAGAGGAGCCTGGAGGGCCTTGAGAGCACCAGGCAGGGGGCATTTTAAAGAAGAAGAGTAACAGTTTGGTTCCTTTATGCTTTGCCCTGCATCTTACCTCTCACAAGGGCGTTTCCTTCTTGTAGTTGAAGCTGGGGTCAGAGCCCTCAATCTGGAGCTTCAGGGCTTGTTTGAGGTTCAGCTCTGTCTCCGAGGGGGGGAAGCCCTCCAGCACCTCCTGATGCCCTCGCTCCTGCACGGTTCGAGGGACGGAGACCCTGCCCAGGAACACCTGGTTGCTCTGCAGATGGTAATTGGGGTTCGTCATTATCCCATTTCTCCTCTTCTGCTCACCGCTCTGCTGGTGGATGAGAAACTGCGGCTGGGCACGGCTGCTGTCCTGAGATGAGGGGACCACGATCTTACACTGAGAATCAGCTGGTGTCTGTTTAGGTGGGCTACTCCCAGACTTGGCAACAGGTCCCCTTTTGTCAAACTGAGTCATTTCATACTCTAGAACCTTTGGCTGTGAGGAATTATTCTGTTTAGCCTTCTTCCCAGCTGACCCAGACTTGCTGGAATTGTCCGACTTGCCTCCTTTATTTGACTTTGTTGACTTCAGACTCGGTTTCACCTGGCTCCATTCAAACTCACTACTGGGAGAATTATGGCTGTGTCCTAAGGACTGGGTTGTGGACGAGGGGGACACGACAGACTGCCTGCTCCTGCTGCGAGGCAGTGAGTGCTGCTGGATCTGCTCCGTGAATGACAGGCTATGGAAACTGTCAATGGGCACCGTCTGAGCCGTGGCTGTGGAGGACGTCGTTCTCAGAGATGAATTCTTTGAGCTTTTCAGAGAATTGTTGGACAGGGATGACTTCTGTCGATCCACAGTCGAGTCTGGAGACTCTGACGGAGAGCTGAAGGCATGAGCGGGCCCATTGGGCAAGCCCCGGAGGGAAGGCTGCAGATCCCCTCCACCAGTACCACCAGAGCTGTTAGACCTGATAGTCAGTGACTGCATCTTAGATGGTGCTGACTGTGGAGGCTTCTGCTCCATTGTGTGGACAGGGGAAGGGGAGCAGCCATTCAGACTGGAAGCACCGTATTTTTCTAACAACTTAATGATCTGAGAATGCCCGTTTTTGGCTGCCACCCTCATGGCAGTGCGTCCAAATTGGTCGGCATGATTGGGATCAGCACCGTGCTCCAGCAAAACCTGCACTACGTCCACATGTCCCTCCTGGGCTGCGATGCAGAGGGCGGTGGCTCCTTGGTTGCACGTGTGGTCCACCACAGCGCCATGCTCTATCAGAAGCTGGACCACTTTGACATGGCCCTGCCAGGCCGCAGACTGCAAGGCTGAGCGCTTCTCATTGTCTGCTGCATTGACATCTGCATGGCAGGCAATAAGTACCCGCACCATCTCCACGTGACCCTGCCAGCAGGAGACGTGCAGCGCTGTCCTTCCCTCTGCATCGCTGGCCTCCACATTTGCACCATTTTCCAAAAAATACTCGGCCATTGTAAGCTGGTTTTCTAAGGCCAATATATAAAGTGTGGGCCGCCCGTCAGCATCTTTGTAGTTCACATCAGCCCCATGGCTAAAGAGTAACTCCACGATGTCCCGGTGTCCTTCCAGGGCAGCAACACGTAATGCATTTCTCCCATCATAGCCTCTCTGATCGATGTTGGATTTGTTCTCCAGCAGGATCTGGACACAGTCATAATGGCCCTCTTGGGAGGCCAAAATGAAGGGGATGCGCCCATCATTGTCAATCTCATTTGTTCTAGCACCTTGTTCAATGAGAGCTTCACATATTAACCTGTGACCCTCAAAAGCTGCCATGTGTAGAGGCGTCCAGCCAGCATCGTCTCGGTGGCTCTCGTCCAAGCCTCTGTCCAAGAGAGTGCGCACCACCTCCACATTCCCCTGTGCCGAAGCTATGCTGAGAACTGTCCTGCCTTCACTGTCGATGCTGTCCACGGCTGCGCCCCAGAACAGAAGTGTGTTGACCACAGAAGCATGCCCCATGGAAGCTGCAGCCAGAAGAGGTGTCCGCCCGTTGTTATCAGTGTGATCAACATCTGCTCCTCCTTCTAGAAGCAGGTCCACCACATCCACATGACCTTCGTAGGCGGCCACCAGCAGGGGGGTCATGCCATCCTTGTCACAGTGATCTACCTCAGCCCCTCGATCAATCAGGAGGCTCACGACTGACGCGTGCCCTTTGCTTGCAGGCACACAGAGCGCAGCCACAGAGAGGGCCGTCCTGCCATCCACATCCTCGTGGTTTACCTCTGCACCGTGGTCCAGCAGGTGCTCTACGATCTCTCTGTGGCCCATATATGCTGCAGCTATGAGTGCAGTCCTCCCTTCGTTGTCTGCTTTGTTGACCTCGGCACCATGTTGTAGCAGGTTCAGGACAATGTCCTCGTGGCCACCCCAGGCTGCTGCACGCAGAGCAGTTCGGCTGTCCGCATCGGCACAGTCTACCTTTACGCCAGCGTAAAGCAGGGCCGAAACCACCTCGGTGTGGCCGCCCCAAGCAGCAGACCTCAGGGCTGTCCAACCGTCCTGATCTGTATGATTGATGTTGGCTCCACACCCAATTAGACAGTTAACTACCTTTGTGTGCCCTTGTCTAGCAGCTAGAGTGAGTGGTGTGTGTCCATGGGCATCTTCGATCTCTAAATCAGCTCCCCTGGAGACAAGCAAATTTACAACATCCAGACTGCCACTGTAGGCGGCATTGGCCAGCAGAGTTCTCCCATTGGAATCACACTGATTGACAGAGGCTCCACTATCCAGTAAAGTCCGAATGGAGTCCTCTCTCTCGAGGGCTTGCCGGACAATGCAGGAGGTGCGATCATCCTCACTGTTGACATGAGCACCAGCTCGGATCAGCAGCTGCAGGACCTCTTGCTCCTTGGGTATCAAGGTGGACAGGGAGTCTTTGACAGGGGTACCATTCCATATCATCCACAGAGCCAGTTCGGCTGGCTCCAGCTGCAAGTTTGAGTTAATCAAGTGCAAGGCAAATTCTTGTGCTTCCAGCGGGGTCAGGTTCCGGGCCTGGCAGGTGTAGCTCATGGCCAGCATCCTGTGTCCTTCTGCAGCGTTACACAGGTATTTCTGTGTGCAGTGCTTCACATCCAAGAGCCACTCGGCAAAGCTGTGGTGAAACAGGATCTTGGTGCTGCCCAGGCCATCCACCAAGAGCTTGGAGAGGACGTCTAGCTTGCGCTGAAAGTCCTCCAAGGTTAGAGACATATTTTTGGTCCACACAGCATGGTATAATTCTGTCATGGTCAGGGGCCGGCAGGCTGCAAGGATCACATTCAGAATGGGCTGAACTTTGGCAAACTGTTTCCGGACAAAAAGTCTCTGGCAGAGCCAGAGGTAGAGCCCATTCAGGGTTCCCGGGATGTCACGGATCTCCCGAAGCATGATGAAGTTCTCTACGACTCCATCCAGCACGCGCTCCAGGTACAAGAAGCAGCCACTGCTCTTGATGTGCAGCTGGTTCAGCGTCTCGGCTGTCTCCTTGGTGAGGTGCTGCCGGAGGGCCTCCTCTTGATCCAGGCGGTGGAGGATGTACTGCTGAACATCCTTGACGATATACGCCTTCCGCAGGTCATCCAAACTGATCTTCCGGAACCCTGCGGAAGACGACCCGGTTGAGTAAGTAGAGTAGAGGTGGGCGTATGTGTGAAGAAAGGGAGCCAATACAAATAACCTGACTCATGGATTAATACTAATAAGAGAATCTATCAACACCTGCTAGTATGCAAAGCAGTTTGCACATAAAAACATATAAATGGCAAAGCAATGATTTCATTTTCCTACCAACAAGTGTGGCTAATATCTGTTCTTGCAGTGTGCTGCTCATTTCAATTCCTTTGCAAGAAGCACTAAGTGGAGACAGACAGACATATCCAGCTGTAGAAGTACCCTGTGAAGATAGACCTGAGCACATGTGTGAGAGACAAATAGGACTGTTTTTGACACAACTACAGCTCTTTGCCCCATCCACTTGACTATGCATTAGGTTTAATGTGAGTGGTTTATATTCAAACAGAATACCAGTCACACTATAATACAGTGCTTTATGATATCAAATTAAAATAATTAAATTTCAGACTGTTAGGAAATAACTGGAACCAATCAAGATGCAAATTGCCAAATAATGTTTGTAAAACTCTAGATCTGTAAAAAATAAAGCCACTTACTAAGAAAAAGTCAACCAAAGCTAAAGAATGCGCCGGTGGTGGCTACTCTTAAGTTTTTCAAAGAGGACTATGCCAGCATCTTCCAGAGGACCATTAGTATACGGAGCTGGACTTGTTAGCTAACCGTTTGCCTCATGAAAGAAGCAGCTACAAATCACCTCGCCAAGGCTGGTGTGCCTTCAGAATATGCTCCAGAATCAGCCACGGGCAGAGCAGGGCAGGACTGCAGCAAAGCTTAGAGACCATGGAGGCTGGGACATCCAGAATCATCCACGGACAGAGCAGGGCAGGTCTGCAGCAAAGCTTAGAGACCATGGAGGCTGGGATAACAGCAGGGACAAAAATCCCATGCTTGATGGGGATTAGGAGCAAAAGGTGGGTCACGCAGGGCTCTGAGGGTGGGTAAGTCAACACAGAACAGAAAAGAATATAACTGAAAAACAAACATCTGAACCCAAGCTTCAAATACTCAAAGGAAAAATTTGAAAAGCACATTCTGCCAAAAAAAGCAAAATAAAATAACACATGTACAAAGCTACCATTATACCGTGGGATCTATAACCACACCACATGCACACACGCACCCACAATACCTAAATTCTCCACTTCAGAAGATAAACTCTGAAAAATGCTCTGACCGCCAAGGAGGGTATGGAACGGAGTTTGCCCTGAGTCTGGTCCTTCCCCTGTTCTTGGACATGTTAGAATGCACTCCACAGCACAGCCTTGGCCATGTTCTGCTTTGTCTGCATTTGCTCAGTGGGACTTTTCTTCATAAGGTGAATACCCAGCTACCTAGTAAAGCCATGCGTGCGCTTCATGCTGTTTCCCCTTCAGAACACTTTGCTTTCCTTTAGAAGCTGTATTTAAACGGTGTTAGAGTTTTGTAAGCAAAATTTGGCCAGTGGTATCTTCTTGGTCTGGGCTCTTTACTGACAATTGGAGTTTTAATTATTTTAATTTGATAACAGAAAACAAACCCTTCCAACCTAAAGAAAGGCTGAGCACATCCCCAGGAATGTTTGGCCCCCTCCCATATCTTAGCCTGAAGAGATGACTGACCTCCAAGCCTCTTCCTGTATTCTCACTTTCTTGTTGCTTTATAAAGTCACTGAAACAGTTTAAGGTACAAAGGAATTTACTTGGTGAGGTGGTGCATGCGCGTAATCCCTGGGAAGCTGAGGCAGGAGGATTGTGAGTTTGAGGCCAGCCTGGGCTACACAAGTTCTAGGCCCGTGGCTAATAAATAAAAGGTTACTAAAGCCGGGTGTGGTGGCGCATGCCTTTAATCCCAGCACTCTGGAGGCAGAGGCAGGCGGATTTCTGAGTTCGAGGCCAGCCTGGTCTACAGAGTGAGTTCCAGGACAGCCAGAGCTACACAGAGAAACCCTGTCTCGAAAAAACAAAACAAAACAAAAGGTTACTAAAGTAGTATAGAATAGTGTTTTAAAGTTTCCAAAGTGATGTGCACACAGACTGATCTATGTGAAAGATTATAACCCATTATGCAGAAATATCTATAATTTAAGCAAATTAACTAAAGTCATCTGATGAAAACTTGAGATAACAAAACCAGCATTGGGCTAGGCCTCCACAGTGCTAGGCATGATGCCTCTGAAAAGGGCAAAAGAAAATGCCATTGAGACAGCAGCTCTCCTTGTGTGTGTACAGTACTGGGGATGGAACCCAGGGCTTCTGAATGTTGGGCAAGGGCTACCCCTGGGCTGTAAACTGTCACAAACACACACACACACACACACACACATACACACACACCTTGCTTGTGTACTGTGAAGGAGGTTTTCCTACCTTATAAGTGAATTAAGTGCAAGCATGAAAGCTGCTTAGTCACTCATCATGATTAGTGACTAATGGGATCAGAGTGAGAGCTCTGTGTGATGCTGAAGTGTTTCCTTTCCTGGCAAAGCTGAGAAAGAAGATGATGCTGACAGAGGTGGGAGGAGGAAGTTCAAGGGTATGGAACCGATGCTGTGTAGAAGGGTGCAAAATACAACTCGAAAGCAAATCCTTCCCAAAGCTAAAGAGTGATGTTGATTTAATACGAATTTATATTTAACACTAGTAAAAATTATATGTTTAATATGGGGTGGGTACCAACAATCCTAGCTCCATAGAAGCAGAAGCAGGAAGACTGTCACAGGCTCAAGATCTACAGAGTGAGGCCCATTCTAGCCAAGGCAAGACTTAGTGGCAGAAACAAAGCAGAAATGAGAGCAGAAGGTTTAGGTTATAGTGCAGCTCAGTAGTGTCAGTTGGGCCTGCATGGGTAAAGCTCTGATTAAGCTGCTGCTCCTGAGGGAGAAACTCAACTAACACAGAGAACCAAGACCATCCACTGACCAACAAGGTAAATACCCTGACCTCTGAAAATGACCCTATTTATTTTTTGGGTCCCAGGGATGGAACTGAGCACCACACTCATGCCAGGGAAGGGCCCACAGAAGCCTTCTGAGGAACTTACCATGGGGCGGGGGGCTGCCTGGCCAATGAGCCTCTCTGGCCAGGGAGGCTATCACATCCAGCTCTTTTATGTGGGCTCTGGAGCAGGTGCTTTGAGAAATGAACCATCTTCCCAGGCCCCACTAAACCTCTTTTCTATTTTTGGTAAAATATTTCAGTGGGCATGACACTTCTTGATGCTGGCCAAACAAATGGGTTTGAGTCTCTGCTTACAAATGAGTGCAAACACAGTCGGTGCCCTGACAGGGGCCTGACCCCATGCTTGCAAACAGGTGCTCACACAGTCAAAATCCCTACAGGACCAAAGTCTAGGCCCACACAGTCAGGACCCTTTTTCATGGAGACTGTATCCTAGATGAGAGGATAATTTGTTAAATATACACAGGAAATCCCAACAAATTTTAGTGGTATTAGATCCCTGAAGAAAATAAAACCAGAGTGGGTATGTGACTCTGTAGAAGGAAGGCACAAATAAACAGGAATGGAAAACATAGTCTATGTGTACATGTCCTATTTGAGCTGTGACTGAAGTGGGAAGACGGTGAGAAGCTCGAGGGATGGACATTCCAGTACTGTGTGCAAGCCTGTGAAGCAGACGAGGCAGCGTGGATGAAGAAAACCAGAGGGAGTCCTCACACAGAGGCCGGCATGGACATCACTGTGTGCATTAAAGATTGTAATGAACACAAGTGACCCATGTCCAGAGGACACACGGCCTTGCCCAGTGACTACAAGTAGCCTGGAGCACAAAGGGTCATTGACCATGCCACTCTGGCAACTGAAGTTGAGTATCTCATCCAAAATGCCTGGGGCCAGAAGCAGTTTGGAATTTTTCAGATTTTGGAATATCTGAATATACATAAGAAGAACGGAAACCATCTCCAAGTACAAAACCCATCTGTCTAACATGCACATTTATCCACATAGTTTGAAAGCTTGGGTAATATTTTAAATAACACACAAAACAGAATCTTGCCCTGGAGTTCTCCTTGGATGCACTCAAGCAGCTCCTGGGTTTTAGACTCAGGAGCTCATTGAAGATGATCATCCTGCAGTGAGAACACACCAACCTGCATGCCAAAGGATAGAGGAAAGAAATCAAAATGAGGAGGTTTGTCCTCTTCCTTTGGATTTCTATTGCTCTGATGAAAATACCATGACCAAAAGCAACCTGAGAAGGAATGGGCTCTTTCACCTTATACTTTGTACTCCATCCTGTAGGGAACTCAAGGCAGGAATCTAAGGCAGGAGCTGACTCAAGGGACCATGGAGCAACACTGTTTACTGGTTTGGCCTGCCCCCTAGGCCCCACCCCCAAGCTTTCTCAGCCTGCTTTCTTTGTACAGCCCACCAAGAACCGGTCCAGAGGTGGCACTGCCCACAGAGGGCTGGGCCTTTCCACATCAATCAATCAATGCCTCACAGGCCAATCTTTTTCTCAACTGAGGTATCATCTCTAGCCAAAACACATGTTCAAAATAAACAACACCTGGCAGATAAACTCAAAGGGCCAGGCTTATAAGCAATACTAAAAATTCAGGTCAAAACTGATTTTTATTAACAAATGAGAATGAGATGACTAGAATTAGTGCCCTTACCATGCCTCGGGCATAGCTTGCCTCACAGGACCCCACTTTACTGACAGGAAGCAGGAGCTTAAGCAGGCTACCCAAGGTCACACAGACAGTATAAGCACTAATGTGCACATGTTATAGTGACTCATTTGTGAAAACATATGACATAGCTTGGGGCTGGAAACACACTCAGGGGTTAGAGCATGTGCTGCTTTTGAAGGGGACCCAAGTTTGATTCCCAGCATCTCCACTGAGCCACTCACAGCTGCCTGTAACTCCAGTTAGACAAGATGAGGAACTCAAGTGCACATGCCCCCACACATACTTAAAAATGAATTTAAAAAGTTCATAATATGTATAGAACATAAAATGAGCTGATGCTACCAGGTGACTTGGAGAAGGAGACCACCTTTACCCTCCCCCATCTGAGGAACTGCCACACTGTACTGGTTACTGTCATGCCCACCCAAAGCTTTCACCCAAATACTGCTGCAGCTGCCCTTGGATTATATGAAGAGCTCTACTCAGCCCTGTCATGAAGAGAGGCTCACATATGAGAACCTGCCACAGGACTTGCCACAGGACTTGAGGAGCCACTGTAGAGATACTGATTTAATGACTAATGAGCTGTAACGTGCATAGAACTACTGATAAACAGCACAGCTAATTAATCACTAAGTTTGGTCTTACTACAGGAAGTGGGGAAAGACTGTTTTTGTATGTGTACACATTTAGGTGTGAGTACGTGCCTGTAGAGGCCAAGGAACACCTTAGGAGTCACTCCTGATTGGCTAGGCTGGTGGGACAGCGAGCCTGAGAGGTCTGGCTGTCTCTGTCTCCCCAGCACTGGACTAAAGTTTTGTGTGCTCATACTTGGCTGGGTTTTGTTGTTGTTTATGTATGGGGATTCTCACGTTTGCACGGCAAGCATTTTACTCAGTGAATTATCCCCTCAGCTCAGGGAAAGAATTTTTGGAAAGCCAATGTAAGCGGTTTTAAAGCACACCACACCTTGTTTTAAATAGGATCTTAAGGTGTGGGGGTGGCGAGAGGCTGAGAAGGCTTATGTAGCACTCAGACCTCTGTCCAAGTACTTGTTTACCAACAAGAACCCGTACTGGTCCAGTTCTGGAGAACACAAGACTCACCAGTGAACATTTTAGTGACAGCTCTGCTCTGCTTTCGGGCAGAGCAGAGAAGCAGGAGCCATGGGGGAAAGAACTCGTGGTGACCAGCCAAGAGCTCTGCCACAGTTCCAGAGAGGCTGGGTGAGGTCTGCTCCCCTTCCACCATATTGCAGCCTTCATCCACGGAGTCAACCAACAGGTAGAGGCTCTGCGGGGGTGGCTTCATCCCCAGGAGTGGGAGCAGCACACACCTGTAAGACAGTCACAGAACAGAACAGATCAATGTCACAGAGAGGGCACTGGAATTCATAGTTCAAATGATAGTTATAATGTTATAAAAGTAAAGAGATTTCAGATAAAAATGTATCTTCTATGTAACTCATTTCCTAAAAGCATCAGCTTCCATAGTACAGTACACTGTATTACGCACTTGCCTGTGTCCATGTACTGTGACTCAGCGTAATTAAGGCTGTTAGGAACTGGATCAAGCTGGATTTCAACACTCTTTCTGGTGTTCTGAGTCAGTAATAAAATGCTTAGATGGTTCTGAATGTGCTAAATACAGAAAGGCAGATAAGCTTTGCAGACACCATGGGAGGAAGAAACCTATTGCCCTTGTTTGGTTTTTGGTTAATTTGACACAAGCGAGGGTCATCTGGGAAGAAGAAGCCTCAACTGAGAAAATGACTCCATTAGACTGGTGTATGGGCAAGACTGTACTGCATTTTCTTGATAATCAGTGAAGTGGGAGGACCTAACCCACTGTGGATGGTGTCACCCAAGCAGGTGGTCCTGGGAAATATAGGAAAGCAGGCTGAGAAAGCCACAATGAGCAAGTAGATAAGCAGCACCCCTCCATGGTCTTTGAGTGAGTTTCTGCCTTGACTTCTAGTCCTGATTCTGCTCAGTGATGCTTAAATCCTTTCTTCAAGTTGCTCTTGGTTATGGTCTTTATGGCAGTGATATTAACCTAAATAGCACAGACATTGATACCAAAAGACCAGAACTACTACTAACATGAAGCCTTCCCTCTGCTAATGGATTTGACCATAGATACTGGTTAGCTAAGGAATCAGCTGTGAGAAAGAAGAGACCAGCATCACTGAGTTCAGTGACATCTTCTGGGAAGTGTTTCCTCAGGGTCAGCACACATAAGCTGTGGTGCAGAGAAGGCTAAGTCTGTACCTAAGGGCTAGCAATTGAACTTGACAATGTGTAAGTTTCCCAAGTGGTACTGGTTTTAAAGGCATAAAGGGTCATAGAAAACAGCTGAGGCTTGGCACTGTGAGAGGCCAGAAGAGGCCATTGATAAAGGTACAACCTCAGTTGCCTTAAAAAGCCCCGGGATTAAAGGGGTCATGTAGAGATGAATCCTGGCACTTTGTGGCAGGGTCATCATCCCTGAAAACATCTCAAGAGAGACTATGGTAAAGGTTGCAATGGAGACATCAGCATTTTTGAGATGTCAGTATCATGAGATGACCACCAAGGACAGCAGCAGCTGTGGAAGGGAGCAAGCCCGAGACTAAGACAAGCTGAGTATGCTGTGCATTGACAGAGCTGGAGAAGTAGAGATGCCGAGACTCTGTGGAGCCCAGAAAATGGTGAGTCTCAGATGAACTTTAAGCTACTTATGTTGCTGGAGTTTGGTTTTGCTTTAATCTGTGACTGTGCCCTAATTCTTGGAGGGTTTTTTGTATTTATTGTTTTCTTATTTTTTACAGGTACTCACTTATGAGACTGACTTAGTTAGGGTTACTAATGCTGGGATAAAACACCATGACCAAAAGCAATTTGAGGAGGAAAGGGTTTATTTCACTTACAGTTCCATATAACAGACCATCATCCCAAGCAGGGCAGGGACCAATGCAGAGGTGGTGGTGGAGTGCTGCTTACTGGCTTGATTTTCCCAGGCTTGCTCAGCTTGCTTTCTTATAGAACCTAGGACCACCAGCCCAGAAATGGCCTCACCCACAATGGGCTGGGCCCTACCACATGAATTAAGAAAATGACCCACAGGCTTGACTATAGCCCAATTTTATGGAGGCACATTTTCAATTGAGGCTCCCTCCTCTCTGATAATTCTCACTTGTACCAAGTTGACATAAAACTGGCTAGCACATTCAGTCTCTTTAAAATATCCAAGTCTCCTTAAAAATCCAAAGTGTCTGGGCTGGCTAGTTTTATGTCAACTTGACACAGCTAGAGCTATCTGAAAGGTGAGAACTTCAATTGGAAAAATGCCTTCATAAGATCCAGCTGTAGGGCATTTTCTTAATTAGTGATTGATGAGGACAGGGCCCACTGTGGGTGGGGCCATCCCTAGGCTGGTAGTCCTGGCAAGCCCTCATGGCAACCCAGCAAACAACACTCTTCAATAGCCTCTGCATTGGTTCCCGCCTCCTCTAGGTTTCTGACCTGTTGGTATTCCTGCCCTGACTTCCTTCAATGATGGGCTATGATATGGAAATGTAAGTCAAATAAACCATTTTGTCCCCAAGTTGTTTGGTCATAGTGTTTCATCACAGCAACAGAAACCCTACCTAAGACACTGAACTTTTCAAAGTGCTAGACTTTTATAAAAAGAAAAAAAAACAAACTGTAGAATAATTAGTTACATTGGTTCACGTTGCAAATAGTAAAATGACATCATGGGGACAAACAGAAATGAAAAGGTAATGGTTTAATAGTTGTATGTTTGTGTGTCAAGTTAACAAGGGCTAATAGTATTTATTGGTTAGTTTCTTATCAACTTAACACAAGCTAGTCATTCAAGAAGAAGGAACCTTAAGTGAAAAAGTGCCTTCATCAGACCAGCCTGTAGGCAATTCTGTGGGGGCACTTCCTTGATTTGTGATTGAAAGAGTCTACCACTGTGAGATGTGTTACCCCTGGGCAGGCAGTCCTGGGAGAAAGCCTGGGTAACAAGCCAGCACGCAGCACTACTCCATGGCTTCTGCTTCAGATCCTGCCCTGACTTCCTCATGATGGACTACAACTGTAAGCTGAAAGAACCCTTCTTTCTCAGGTTGCCTTTGCTCAAGGCATTTTAGCACAGCCACAGAAGAGCAGCTAATACACTTATCACATGATCAACGGTATTAAAAAGTATTCCGTGAACATTTCTCACATGGGATCCTTGCATGGTGAAGGTCTAACCCATACTCACTCTGAAAGACTGTAGAGTAGTAATTTCATCACCTTTTCTTACAGCAATGCACACTACAATGAAGCCATTTGTTTTCTAGTCTACACTGTACTTACTTAGATCTGCTAAGATCACCTTCGAGGCTCTGGGGGAACTTAAGGAACAAAGGCCCGTTCTCTGGATGCTTACAATCTAAAGAGAAAACAAAATGACATCTAACAAGCCTATTACTGTACATTGACTACTTCACCTTACCCTACCTATTTACACTAACCGCTGCACCTTACCCTACCTACTGTGCACTGACCTCTGCACCTTACCCTACCTACTATACACTGACCGCTGCACCTTACCCTACCTACTGTGCACTGACTGCTGCACCTTACCCTACCTACTGTGCACTGACCACTGCACCTTACCCTACCTACTGTGCACTGACCGCTGCACCTTACCCTACCTACTATACACTGACCNCTCTGTTCTCAGTATTTACCACTCACAGCCCTGTGAGCATCTGAATGAACCTCAATGCTTCCACAGCTCCACAGATAACCCATCCTGCAGTATAAACACACAGATGTATGCAACCTGGGAAAAGAGCCGACTGCACACATTACACAAGAGGGTGCCACTCCAACCAAAAAGGAAACAAACAGCAGGCTAATGGATTCAGATAGCCTCCCTTCCAAGAAAATGGACCAAGATACAAAAGGCTTTGTGTCTGAGTATATGGCTTACCAAAAAAGATTGTAGGGATGTGATCTAGAACTTGGATGTGGGAAAGAGTCCAAAGAGTGCATGGGGAATTCTGGAAGTGACAGGATTGCTTTATACCACCGAGTCGATATTCATCAAAATCATACAACTGTACAAGAGTCACTATTACTGCATGCAAACCAAAAAATTTAACATGATATACAATAAAATATGCAAAAAATTAATAAATCTCTCCTGGTAACGTGTCCCTTGGTGTGGGCGTCTGAGTTCTCCGTAGCAGCTGACTCTGCTCTTCACACACTAATGCTGAGCAAGTCATTAAACAGAAAGCCCTTTGTTCATGGGCTGGCCTGGCCAGGGCCTTCAATCCCATCATTACCCCTCAAGCTACCAAGGTCCACACTGCCCTGGCAGCATGCTGAGTCCAACCACAGGTTTCTGTTTCCAGGCCCTGACCAATAATTATTGCTTACCCATCCCCTCCAACTCTGTGGGCCTGCTTGTGGGCCTTTGAACAGACCCTCTCTCGTGCCAGAACCCTCCTCGTATGCCTGCTACCATGCTCACTTTCTTCTCTATCCCCAAAGCTCAGCTCAAATACACACACAGAGGGCTTGGGATAGAACTGTTCACTGTGCAACCTGGCACAGGGAGGGTGCTGCAAACATACTGCTCAAAAGCCCTCAACAACTGGGACTAATCAGGTCACCAAGGAACTGGTAGTGTGGCATCTACCTTCCTGATCCCTTGGAAAGAGAAAGGATGCTTAGGTGAACTGACCTATGCCCTTCCAATAGCTCACCCTATGGAAGGATCACCTATGAATGTTTGCTGGGTGAATGAGTGAGTGGGCTAATATATATTTAAAGAATTTATTTATAAAGATTTCTATCCCAAATGTATAAAAACCTTACAGCACTCAAGAATAAGATACCTACAACTCCAGAACAGTGTCTTCATTCCCAAATGTGAACACAGATGACTCACTTCTGGCTTCCACTCAGCTCCTGTGGGCTTGTGGTGGTTGGCTCTATGTGTCAACTTGCCTGGGCCACAGGATGCCCACACATAGTCTTCTGTTCTGGATGCTTCTGAGGTTAAGGTCCCAAAGGTTGGCTCTCCCCCAGTCAGCTGACGGCTAACTGTGTGACTGCCTGAGTAGAAGTTATCATTTTACTCCCCTCTTCAGGTTCAAAAACTCATCTGTTTGGGTCTCAAGGAAATGAGCTTTGCAATGAGAACTTGCTCCACCCACTGCCCTGACTCAGGCCAGCTCTCCTAGGTCTCCAGCCTCTTAGCTGCACATCTTGCAGCTTCTCCTCATCTGTCACCATGGAAGTGAATTCCTTATAATGTATCCATTTATTACACCTTCTATGGGCATTCCAAAACAAGGTTTACTCTACAGCCACTTACATGTCACTCTCTTACGTACTTTGAATGTGGATTCCATGCTTGGACCTACACAACCCGTTTCTACCAGCTGTCCCTCTCTACAGGGTGCTGTGAGATCACCATGCTCCACAGAGATGGAAAACAGCTCATTTTGTGATTTCTTTTAGGGTTAGGTTCTAGGAAAAAACAAATGAAAATGTTTCCAGAGAACACTCTGAGCCTACAAAGATAAGCACTTTCATGTATTCCAAAAAGGTAACCCAGCTGCTGGGCATCTGTGATCCACAGACTGGGCAGGGTTGTTATGTGACAGTCCACGTCACAGTGGAGACCTGACCTTCTCAGACACGAGGAATGTTCTAAGAAGTACCCACACCAACTCCGGGAGTCCAGTTTCAGTAAAGCTGAAGCAGAGCGACCCGATTCCTCCACTTCTGACAAACATTTATACCCAGTGTTAGGACATGGCTGAGTACAAACCGCAGCTGGCAGGACCTTAAGCAGTGCTTCGGCCCTAATGCTGAGGAGGAAAATCCAAATTCTGAAAAAGAAAGTTGTGTGTGTGTGTGAACATTTAGTTTAAATGGCATTTACAAACATCCATACTCAGATATTGAGGTGAGGATGGGGGACAGCAGCTAAAAAACAGTAGCCGAAAATGGGACAAGCCACAAATAACAACAAAAATAACAACAACAACAATAACAAACCCTAAGTCAAACGACTACAACTATTTCATGTAGGTTGCATTAACTTTGCAAATACATTTTAAAAAGGTTACAGGCTACAGTGACCTGCCATAGGCTCCCTGTGCTGGCAAGTCTTATGTTAACTTGACACAATCTGAAGTCATCTGAAAGGAAGTAACCTCCATGGAAAAACTGCCTCCTTAAGACGGCTGTAGGCAAGCCTGCAGGGCATTTTTTTAATTACTGCTTGATGAGGGTTGGACTTAGTCCACTGTAGGTGGGGCCATCCATGAGCTGCTGGCCCTTAGTTCTGTAAGAAAGCAGGCTGAGCAAACCATGATGAGCAAGCCAGTAAGCAGCACCCCCTCCATGGCCTCTGCATCAGCTCCTGCCTCTAGGTTCCTGCCCTGCCCTTCCTCAGTGATAGACTTACCTAGAAGTGTGAGATGAAATAAACCCTTTCTTCCCAAGCGGCTTTGGTCATGGTGCTATACCGTGGCAACAGTAATCCTATCTAGGGCAACCTCCACTCCCTCAGCACTGGTGCTGTTTAACAATGCCTGGTATTTTTATACACAATAGAATACCAGAACCATCCTCTACTAAACTGGGGTGTGCAGACATTAAAGTCACCCATGTCTGCCTATGAGAGAGTGGAAAGTGGAGCAGGCATAATATTTTGGAGCCCACGCATCTAAAGCACACTGTCTCAGTATTAACTCTGCTCCCTCCATAATAGCTTTACTGGATTCTACTCCGTAAATACAGAGCTCTCTCCAGGCTCAGGACTGTGAAGAGGAAATGAGCAGGAGGGATGAAGACGGGCAGCCAGAGAGTTCCTAGGGATATAGAACATGAGTGCCTCTGCTCCTGCTGGCCTCATCCTGTGGATATGTACCCCTCTCTAAACACTCACACGTGAGCCTTTCTTCTCTGGGCTTCAGCAAAGTACTGCTTCAGGGATGAGTGGCTCATGACTGAGGTTTTACAGGAAGGTTGTTCCATTTCTGCTTAAAAATGTGTGATCGAAAAATCTGAATTATAGGGCTGAAGCGGGTGGCTCAGTGAGTCCAGTACTTGTTGCCCATGTGAAGTGTGTATCTCGAAACACAAAACTTCTTAAGAAAACCTGGACTTGGAGTTAGAAGAATCCTTAGAAGTTCGAAGGCAGCTAGTCTGGAGTACACAGTAGCAAACGGGAAAATGAGGACAGGCAATGAGAGAGTCCACTAGCTTCCACACATGTGCCATGGTGAATGACTTGTATGACAGATACTAAACTAAGCTGTTATGATTCCAGGGGAGCATAAAGAACCAAGATACTCAAGTATTTAACACACAAAAATCCACACAAGACGCTAAATTCCAGGGCTAATAGGTTTCAGGTCACCAGGGCATGCCCTTAAAGAAATTACTGGGACACTGGCCTTGTCTACTCTTTCAATGCTGTCATCAGGTCAACGGCTGTGCTTTGAACATGCTCCGCCACTGCTGGATCCACAGATCCACATCCCCCAACAGAGACCTAAGCATAATGGGCTCCCTCGCTTGTGACTAGAACTTCGCTTGTGACTAGAACTTCGAAGCTGGTGGGCCTAACCAGCCTTTGTTTTTGAACTGGTTTTGTCATGGGTTTGTCACTGTGATGTTGCCACTTACAGAGTGTGAGACAACACACTTCCAATGCTAGAGTCTCAAGTCTATCTCCTCCCTGCAAAAGTCAGTGTCTGAGGATTATCCATGTAAGAGCTAAGGGGCTAGCTCAATGGTGGAGCTCCCCAGCCTAACATGTGGGAAGGTCATTTATGTAGCAGTTAATGCTAGATCTAGCATGTTCTAAATGATCTTGGACTACATACTGACATATCTGCCAGTCATTTTACTAATAAATTATTCAATTCTTTAAAAAATTCCAGACTTTAATTAAAATATTGTTTTCTGAGGTTTTATTTATTTTTTTTTTTACAGAAAATAAAATTACCAATAATTTTCATCTTGTCTTTTCTTGGGACAACAAACTTTGATTGTGTTTTCTTTTCTTAAAAAGAAAATCACCCATCCAATAAATTAAGGCATTTGTAAGAGGAGAAAGAAGATGATAGTGGTAGCTGCTATTTCAAATCAGTTGAGGATTAAATACTATCTATTCCTTCACTGAATGAACAGTAACAACAACCGGCTGATAATTAAAGCAAAGTCAGACCTGTTTCTGAAATCTTAACCAAGGTAAATATGGAATATGGAAGCATTAAGAACATACAGCAGGCAAAAAGACACATAAGCATCAGAAGCTCAGCTCTGAGTGAATAGAGCCCAACCTCTCCCAAAGGTATTCGTGACAGCCAGAGACTGGCTGGACCTGCAGAGAGCACAAAAAGCTGGTCTCATGGAGCCAGGAACTGAATGTAAACACCTGTTTCAATGCTGAACAGAGTAAAAATGATACTAACTTGGGAAAGTGACTTTAACTTTCAAATTGCTACTCTCATTCGAAGACTGAGGCTTATGATGGTAAGGCCTGGGGAGCCAGCAAGCAGAATGGAAAGTCTGGGGATCCAGGCAGAAGGTGGGTATAAAAGTTATGCAGGATGGCCAGAGAGTGGCCATTTGAGACCAGACCTAGTACTGATGTCTAAAGAGAAGTAATTTACAACACCACCAAAGGACTTAGAAAAATTATATTATTGTTTACAGTCACAGGCTAAAAACCTGCTTGGCTCACCAAGAAACTCTGCTAGGAATCAAACCTACAGGGCTGGTAGAGGGCAGTCGGGTCTGGTTTAAAGAGCAAAGTGCAACTCTGAAGAGTTCAGCACACAAGATTAGTTTTCCCCAAGGTGTGTTTGCTAAGTTCTGGACAGTGTTTAAAGGGCTGAAGAAAGTAGGCCAAGTGTGTCTGCAGGCCAGTTGGAAAGCTCAGTCCACATGCTGGAAAGAGAACTCTGCTTATTTTAAACACAAACAACACTCAAGAGAGCTGGAGGAATCTGAGGCTGGAAAGGGCAGGAGGTTACAAGAGCTAATCTAAGCATCACTGAGGAAGAGCAGAACCTCTGAGCCTCAAGGAGCTGAGATTCCTCCAGGACCTGGTCAAAAGTGAGACAAACTATACTAAAGAAGACAAGTGCATGAGAGGTTTGGCAAAGATCACAAAGAAACCCAGAGCAGCTGAGCCCCAAAGCATTGCTGGCCCAAGGATGGCAAGGCCCTCACTGATGAGAGGCACTATCAGGATACTGCTATGCTCATCCAACTGACACACTGACACACAAGTCAGTGACATGTGACATGCCAATACACTGACACACACTTAAATAATTTATCATGGGGTTAAGGGGTAGGAGGGATGGCTCAGTGTTGAAAAGTGCTTGCTACTCCTGCAGAGGACAGGTTACATCACCTGTTAGTGTCTATAACTCTTGCTCAGAGAATCCAAAATCATCTTCTGATTTCAAATGCAAAAGTCTACTTCAGACACATAATCAAAAGGTAAGAACAACCCTCTTTCCCCCATTTTATGTACATGAATGTTTTACCAGTACATGTATATACACCATGTATGAAAACACCAGGAAGTGTCAGATCCCCTACAAGTAGCATTATATATGGTTGTGAGCTGCCATGTGGATGCTAGGAATGGAACCAGGGTCCTCTAGAAGAATAGACAGTGCTCTCAACTGCTGAGTCACCTCTTTAGCTCAATAAAATCCTCAAAGTAATTATTATGGACCTGGCAAGATGGCTTCATGGGTAAATGCATTTGCTGCCAGATCTAAAGACATGACTTCAGATATACATACATATACAAATAAAAACATGTTTAAAACATAGGAATGTGGATTAGTAGCCTACTGGCACAAGACACAATAAATAGCCAGACTTGATAGATAATCCGGGTACTTTCAGCATTCCAGCTTCTGGATCCATTCCATACCATCTGACATATAAGCATGTGTCACACAACAACTTCACTAGAGTGCTCCAAACTAGCCCACTCTGGCTCACAGCTCCAGAGTTTTCCTCTAACCACGGTCATGGAGGACAGATTCACACCCTAGCTGGAAATGTTCCTTCTGCTCGTCTGTTCTTCAAATTCCACCAACTGCACCTACTCAACAATTCCCAGCATTCCACTGTCTCCCACGAATCAGACAGCACATCTCCTCTTTAGTACTCCTCTCCTTCTACCCTTCTTCTGTGCTATCTGCAAGCAGTCCACGAGCCCAAAGCTTCTCCAGCATTCTGCTGGATGTCAGTCCTGCATCACAGAAAGGCTTCCATCTCCCGGGTACTTAGCCCTAGCATTCATTCACAATGCCAGTGGCTGGAGCTTTCTCATGCTATGGAGATGACCTACCTGTCACTCACTCCCACACATGATCCTCAACTCACAGGAATACTTCACCACTGACACTTTGTGCATGGCCCTATCCCCTGTTGCAGTAATTCCTTCTTCATGCTTTAACAACCCCTAATCAGAAACCCCATCAAGTTCTGAGCCCCATGTTATTACTCTGCCTGCTCATTAGTGGCCTTAGAAGCCAGCAACATCCCAGGCAAGCTTTGGCTGAATCTGACCTGCTTGCTCACCTTCTGTGCTTAGATGCTGGAGTTCAGCTTTTTCAGAACTGCACCCTCCAGCTTCCAGCCCTCACTGGGCTTCTCCCTTCAGTCTCTATTTCACAGTAACTCAAAATTCCAGCCTGCCAGCTTCCAAGCCAAGATCCCAAGAGGCAGATCTTGCTTTATTTTTGTCATAACTCACATCCAACAAGCTCTCAGGTCAATCTGAAACCAAACTCAGAATCCATGTCTGCTGGGCTCTCCATTCTCCCAAGTCTAAGCACCAGCACCTGCACACGGATGGCCACGCTGGCCACTTACTGCCTTCCATGTCTTAGCTCATCTACCCTCTTCTCAGGACACCAGTCAGTGTGACCTTAAAAACCTTAAGCCAGATTATTTTTGTCTAAAGAGCCTCCATGACTTCCAATCTACTAAAAAACAAAAACAACAAAACAAAACAAAACAAAAAAACCATACAAGCAAACAATGTCCTTGCAACTATCTAAAGGTCTCTCAGGATCCTAGCTGTTTCTGTCTCCCACTGTCTGCTCCTGTGACTCTTGCAGAAGAAATAGTCCTTTATTCTCAATTCTGCAGTCTCTGTGTTCCTAGACATTGAACTGACTCCTACTGAGGCTATGACCTTGTACTTGGTATCTCTTGGGTCCGAAGCTCCGGTCAAATTTCCTTCTAAACATCCTAAATAGCCATATATGATAGAACAACCCTTCATTGGTTTTCTATTAAACACTGTTACCTATTGTCTTAACTTCTTCTGCTAGCTAGCAAAAATAAGCCAATAAAGAGAATATTTGCCACATCTGCTAACTGCATGCCCTAGGACAGGACCTGGTATGTTCCTCTCACCCAATATGAAATCAAAGAAATGAATGAACCAAAGTACAACAGCTGTATCAGCAACACTGCAATAGCTAAGGCTGTTCTTCAGGTTTGGAGTTTAGTTCCCAGCACCCACATCAACTGGCTCACGGCGTAATTCCAGCTCCAACAGATCTTACTCCCTCTTCTAGTCTCTTTCAATGTCTACACTCATGTGGCATATGCTCACACAGACATAAACACATATGGATGAAAAGTAAAATAAATCTTTAGAAATACACACACACACACACACACACACACACACATACACACACAAATATTGCTTAATGATTCTGGTTGTACACCATAAGCCATACTGTCCCTCTCTGAGACCCTAGACATCTCAGGCCTTGTACCTCTCAGAGAGTCACAGTTAGTCCTTAGCTGTTCTTACTTTCATCCCCCCAGAATATGGGAATATTCTGACTATGGCAGGGGGATGGTATAAAAGAGATTTTATTATCAACAACTTTATAATACATATAGCTATAGGTGTAATTTCAGAATTGAATGTGGTTTAAACAATAAAAATGATATCAATTTGGCCAAAATTAGAATGTCTTGTATTAAAACAAGTAGTTAGCTACTTTATATTCCAGCAACCACATACAATACTCCCTCAAAAAAGTAGTGAGAAAGTCAAAGTTAAGATTAGACAGACTAACTCCCAATCTCACGTGATCATTAAGGACTAAAGAGCAAAGTGGGATGGTGGGATGTGGGGTGGGCATGGGCATGAGAGAGCTACCTGGTGCTACATCCTAAGCATGAGCCCTGGCACTGCAGGAAAACAGGACAAGGACTGAGAAGGAAGGCTTCGGAAGGGTCTGAGGAGGTAAAGTTACAAAGAAGTGATTCCAGGAGAAGAGCCATGCAAAAATGTGTTGGCTGTAACATAACCTGATCGGATAAAGATACTATGACTCGAAAGCAAGGAAGAGGGTCAAAGCATCACAGGGCAAGGTCAAAGGCCAAGGCCAGAAGGAGACCATGGAGTGCTCCAGTTTTCCTCTACTGGTGGCTGGCGTGTCTAAGTGAGGAAGTAATATGACCTGACTCCATCTCTGATGGTTCAAGAAGGCTGCTGTAATTCTGGCAACATAGGATTTAGCTATGGTGGGAAGTGGACAGAGGAGGTGTTGGCTTAATCTTGAAGGTAGAACAAGTTGCTGACTGGGTGAATAGATGAGTGACACTGACTAATCCACGACTCCCAGATCTCTAATGCAAACAATGACTTCCATTTGAAATACTCCTTTCTTCTTAGCCTTGCAGTTATTTTCATAATCATGGTCTATACCTTCCCATAACAATTATGTACACTCTCTCCTGTGTCTATGTGTATATTTTATCTACTCCAGGCGTGGGGTCAGGTTACAGTTGGGATCTTATCTTTCCTTAACTGTCATCATCTCTGGGCCAGCAGGGCAACCAGGGCACATTTACACCACAGTTCTGTTACCATGGTGATGGCAAGAAGTATCAGAGAAAAAGCAGAACTGAAGCCCTGTTCAGGCCACATCTGCCATCATGGCACAGGCCTCAAGCCTGAGAAAACCGAAGACAGACATGGCTCTAGAACTCAGTTGCTTCAACTGTGGATTTCAAATCCATATGGGGTTCCATAACTTTTATAACTTAACTTTGACTTTTGAATATACAATAACCCCAAATTAGATCACCATAAAATTTAGACTAAATCCTGGGTATGTCTGGCAGTATGCCTGTGCTGTGTCACAGGGCTTCACGGAAGCCTTGGCTCTGAGCATGGGACATGGAAACCCCACACTGTGCACAGGATAAAGTCGAAGGCCTGAAACACTTCAGCTTGGATGAATGGCTTGCATTATAAATCACCTTCTGCTCAGACAAAGCCTTCTGCTCGTATAGAAACACAGCTTAATTATGGAAAACAAAGTCATCACCTGCTTTCTTGCTTCATTCCTTGGCATGTATCAACTTAGGTATCTCTGCATCTTATCTGCAACATTTGTTGCTGTGGGGGTTTTTTTGTTTTGTTTTTTGCATTTATTATTTATTGTTTTTTGCATTTATTTATTAAATGTGTGTATATGTTGAGCATCTGTCTCTCTCTGTCTTTGTCTCTGTCTCTCTCTGTCTCTTTCTCTCTCTCTCACACACACACACACACACACACAGTTTTAAAAAAAAGAAAAAAAGAAAGAAATCTTGGAAGAGTGGAGCTTGCAGAGCATATAGAGAACACGGCAGATGCTCAGAACCCAGTGTCCAGCTTGGAGCAAGAGGAAAAGCTGAGAGGAACTGGAAGGCTTCAAAGAATGAGTTCAGTTCCCAGCACCCACAACTCACCCAGCAACTCACATCAGTTGTCGCTCCAGCTCTAGAGGATCCAATTCCCTCTTCTGACCTCTGCAGACACCTCATGTGCTCACAGCCACTCATAAATATATGCTATATATAACCCAAAATGCTTTTATAAGTAAATAAACACAACATACATAAACAAATATTTTAAATGATAGAGCAAAAGGTGAAAATGGTCTTGGCCTGAAACATACCTGCAAAGTTTTGTGAGTGAAATTATGATTTTGCTGTGTTTAAACAGTGAACAAAAAGACATCTTAACAGGGATCTTTAGTTTAAAAATACTTGAGAAAGGAACATGAAGAGGATAGAAAGGTGGTGTCGCCAGCTGTTAAGAAAAAGGACTATTCATGCAGAGGAGCGGAGTTCAATTCCCAACACTCACATCTAATGCCTCATAGTCACCTACTACTATAGCTCCCAGAGACCTCACAACTTGTTCTGATGCATATATACAAACATGCACATATTTTTAACTTTCAAAATACTTTTAAAAGAGGATGAAAATGACAATTATCCTACACAGTATAAGTTATAAAAGACAAGTGATGGAAAAAGAATATTTTGCCATGAGCACACACAAGAGAACAAGAGAGTGGGCCTTCTGCTCTGAGCCCTCTATTGAAGAGATGTGAAGTGGGTATCTTGCCACCAAATTATCTGGATTAATGCCAATTTGCACAGTAGGTTAATAAATTAAAAATCACTACACCAGTCTGTTCTGCATTTAGAATCAGTCTTAACAATAAAACATTTCATTTTTCTTACTCACTCAAAGGCTTCAGCCTTTCAGTTATGTTAGGGAATATTTTAGATCGTCAAGCAGCATTCTGCATTCATTAAATGATAATTACTTAGCAGCTGTTGACATCATGCAAAGCGCTAGCTAAGCACTACAGTAGGCAGGAAAAGTTCCTCAGGCATGAATGATGTCATGGAGATGGGAAGAGAGGGGAACAAAGGATGCCTGACTGACTTAGGAGATCCCAGGTAAGAAGCTGGAGGTGACAGATGAAAGCACCAGGAAGATGCAGACCCACCAGGAAGTTGCAGACCCACCAGGACTCCTGTTCTGTTGGCTGGGGGTAGGAACTGATCTCTCAGCTTGAGATCTTCATTTGCAAGTCCATAGCCCTTCATGTAAATTCTAAGTACCTACAGCCATTCATCCATCTTTAATATTTCTTTACAATTCGAATCCATTTACACTTAATCTGAGATACCAGAAGGAAAGGGACACCTGCAGAGTGCCATCCAGAAATAAAGGCAGGGATAGAGATGAGGGCTTCTGAGCTCGGGTGTCCACCTAAATCTGAAAGACCCTGAAAGCCTGGCTGGGAGTTTGTAGCCTAGTGAAATGACAGCTTCTGTCCTGCTTCTAAAGCCCACAGGAGACCTGAAGTACTGTCTCCCTCCTACCCCATGCCTTACTTCCTACAGAGATAGTTACCATTTGGTCAGAACTAACTGAAATGTGCTAATGGTTACAGGACTGACAGGAAGCCCTGATTTACTTGTTTAAACACCAGAGAAGAAGCCATGTTGAAGGCAAGCACACAGCTTTGTACTGAAAACCTAGGGTTGAGGACAGAATAAAAGAAATCAGTCATCAGTTTTCAGCATAAATAAAAATTAAAACTGTATAATCTTAGTTCCTTTGAGTAACACAAATAGAGTTAAAGAAAAAATGTAAATATATACAATTAACTGCAAACTAAGTAAGATGAAAAGAAACAAACAATCACGTGTTTCTCTGTCTCTTCAGTAAGTGAAATAATCCTATGAGCAGCACAGTGTGCCACATGAACACTGTCACAGTTTTCCAACCATAATGGGGATTAGAATCTAGTTTCTTTAAAGGCAGGCCTGCAACTGCACCACACACTGCTTTATCTCGAACTCAACTCAACCCAGAACTCAGCACAGCTCTCACTGTCTGCTTCTGAATGAATGAATGAATGAATTTGAAGGGTACTTTAGACCACTACATCTGAGAAGCAGCATGCATGTCTGAGGGGAAAGGCACTGTCACTGTCACGTGATCAAAAGTCACTCCAATAAAATTAGCCATACATCATCTCATGTAAGATTTAGCCAGCATTACTGCACAGTCTAGTCAAGGGCTGAGAGTAGAATACAAGGAAAAAGATAAAAAGTAAAACCGAGGGGGCAAAAGTCAAGTAGATGAAAAAGCTCACAACTGAGTCTGTCCTCAGCCAGTTCTCCAGCTAAGACTTTTCTTCATCAAGTGTAGATTGCTGCCCTGCTTCCTGTGAATTCATAAAGCCACTAATATGACCAAGATTTATACGTTAAGCAATGTTACAAAAGCTGGCTTTGATTTTTATCAAAAAAAAAAAAAAAAAAAAAGGATAATTCTACTTCTCTAGGCTTAAATTCCTGTGTCATTTAACTCTTCGTCACTTATCTACTTCTACACCTGGCTGTCTACTCTTATGTCAACCAGACACAAGCTAGTCTTTTGAGAAGAGGGAACCTCAGCTGAAAAAATGCTTCCATAAGATGGCTGTAGGCAAGTGCGTAGTACATTTTCTTAGTTAGTGATGGATGGGGAGGGCCCAGGCCATTGCAGGTGGTGCCATCCCTGGGCTGGTGGTCCCGGGCTCTATAAGAAGGCAGATGAGGAGCAAGCCATGAATGAGGAGCAAGTTAGTAAGCAGCTCTCCTCTGTGGGCTCTGCAGCAGCCCCTGCCTCAGGTTCCTGCCCAGTTTGAGTTCCTACCCTGACTTCCTTTGATAAATCGTGATATGAGAGCATAGAAAATAAACGCTTTCCTCCTCAAGTTGCCTTTGGTCATGGTGTTTCATCACAGAAATCCTAACTAGTAACCCTAAATAGGGCATACCCCTTAATTATCTACCTTTAACTCTCCCCAAATAAAGTAACTGCTTAGAAACAACAGCCCTCTCCTGGGTGACCTGTAGAATGGTGTCTATTCGTGTCCAAATCTAACGCGTTTCAATACATTTTTCTGAAGAGTTCACGTAAAGTGGGTTGTCTTAAGTCCACTTTGTACTGATAAAATACCAGAGTGGGAAGCGTATAAACAATGGCTTGCTAGGCTTACAGATCTAAAGGGTGGGAGACCCAAGATGGAGGAGCTCAGGGGTTACCTCTTGCTAGATGACTGGGGAGAAAGTCAAGCAAGCAGACACACAGGAAGCATAGGAGGCACCACCAAGGGTCTGGTACCCCTGTCAATCAGAAGGGCAGTGTGGGTGTGGTTTTCATCCAAGGCCCTAACTTGGCTTCCATCCCTTCCATTAGTTAAAAACTTCCAAAGAGGCAGAAAAATAGTTACAGACCGATGTCTAAATGAGAGAAAATGTCCTGAATGTTTTCAGGAAAATTAATGTTATTATGAAGAAAGAGTTGTTTGGGATGAGAATACATACAATTACCCAACAGGAGTTTGAACTCTTAAGTATCAGGCTCTATACTCTAGAAGTGATTGTTTATGACGTCACTCAGATAGCTTATGGAATTATTTAAAACAAATTACACCTGGCTCCTTAATCACTAATAGTTACCTTCAGAAAAGGCAGTAAGAGGAGAGGTGTGTTTATGTACAGCCCCTATGCAGTGCTTCAGGCGACAGCACTGGTCATGCAGAGCATTCACATAAGGTGCCCTCCACCAAACCTACAACCTGGCTGAGTCTGTGTCACAGGCTTGTCCTGATTTCTTCAGCAGCTTACAGGCAGTAGCCCTGAATCTGATGGCTAACAGAAGACTTGTCCAGTATCTTACTGGACTGCATTTACTCATTTAAAGGTCTAGAAGGACATCATACCTCTCAGTCACTACCCTCCCGGTCACACTCCCTTTATTGACGACTTTCTAGTACTGCGATCAAATACCTAACAAGAAGCAACTTAAGGGGAGAAGGGCATGGCAGCAGTAACTGGAAGCAGATGGTCACATCATGTCCACAGTCAGAAAGCAGAGAGTAGAGAGGAAATTGGGTGGAGCTACAAAATTCAAGACCTGCCCTCTTTCATCCACTTCCTCTAGTTGGGCCCCACCTCTAGGGCTGTGCCCAGCTGTGGATCAAGCTTTCAAACTCATGAATCTATGGAGGCATCTTCCATTCAAACCCCACTCTTCCTGTTAGTCTATGGGCCATCTGAATATGGTACTAAACACATACCTCCAGGCTCTCCACTTCTCCACTCAAAACTGTTACTCATCAAATTCTTCAAACTCTAGTTCAAATATCAATCTATTTATCTACCTATCTATCTACCTATCTATCTGTATTTGAGATAGACACACATATATTTTTATGTGTATGTATACATATATAAGTATATGTAAATATCATATATACATGTGTCTATATAAAATATCAGTATGCAACTTTGCAACCTATATAACCTTAGATAATTTCCTTCTGCTGTCTCTCTCTGTTTCCTTGTCAAGAAAATAGAATAAAGGTTCCCACATCACAGAATCTCTAAGAAAATTACATGGCTTAATATTTGTAACACACATCACAGCAACCCCCACAATGTTTACTATCATTATCAAATACTTTCAGTATCACCTGCACAAGTTTTAGATTTCAGGACATAAAAACAAACATTGGTTCAGGAGAGACTTGGCAAATCCCTCCTCCAGACACACAAACCTCTCCGGCACCAGAGCGCAGAGTACCGAACACACACCTGGCTCTGGAGGACCTAGGCAGTGTGGAGAAATAGGTACATAGGGAGATGAGACTCAAGCAGACGTGAGGCCGAGAGGACAATATGCCAACTTCTAAATCAGAAGAGACTGACAAGCAAAACGTATCTCCAAGGACTGGCATTTCCTGAAATGCAATTTTGCATCGGAAACCATTTTCAAAAGCAACACACTCCCTTCCACCCACCAGTCTATTACATAGAGGTTCTTAAGTGAGTAAAACAATGTTGTCTTCATCACTCAAAACACTTAAGATAGTTCAAATGTTCGCTATTTTATAAATATCACCATAGGCCACTCAACTTTTCTATTAGTTAATAAGAGAATAAATCCCACAACCTGAGCAAATTCCCCAAGGACTCTGTTTTAGACAAAGTACACTTCTTATTTAAAGAACTATAAATACTACTATGACAAAAGCTAGCCTTGCTGAAATCCCACCCCAGAGTCCCAGCAGCTAACTGCTACATCTTATTACAAATACTCCATACCATCTACAGGCACTGTAGAAGAAAGCAACATTCTGTTATTAAGCCAGCAAAATTAAGCCTCACTTTTAAGCCACACACTATGCAATGATACAAAGCTTAAGCTTGGTTCTCCTTTATATAACTAAGGATGTGTATTGACAAACCAGTAAGCAGGGATTTTTTTTTTTTTTTTTTTTTTTGGTTTTTTCGAGACAGGGTTTCGCTGTATAGCCCTGGCTGTCCTGGAACTCACTTTGTAGGCCAGGCTGGCCTCGAACTCAGAAATCCGCCTGCCTGTGCCTCCCAAGTGCTGGGATTAAAGGCAGGCGTGCGCCACCACCGCCCAGCTACTGAGTAGTATAGTGCAGTCAAGGTATCTCAGACTTGGATGGATACAAATGCAAGCACGGCTAGCTACCTTCCCACTGTTAGTTACCTTTTAAATGCTTCCGCCGGGTTCCTCTCACACTCTCCGGGCTCAAGGAGACTTTGGACGGCTGGATCTCTTAGCTTGTCCTCATAGCCTTGGAGGAGTCCACTTTGGCAGATCTGGGCTACCAGACCTCTGATAAAACCTCCAACACACAAAGTGTCTGAGTCCTGGGCTTTGCAGAAGTGGAAAGCCAAAGCCTGGCGATGCAGACCTCTCTGCAGGCTGGCAGGAGAACTTGGCCACAGGAGCTCAGTGCACAGGGCCGTCTTCCCACTGCCAGGCCCTCCTACCAGCAACACACCCCAGGAGGCCCCCTTCCCAGAGATGGCACTAGCATGATTCCCAGCATTGCTGACAAGGGACTGTGCATTGGCTGTACCGGAACAGCAGCTCGATTTCTCCTGGAGGCAGTGCTGAAGTTTGTGGAAAACCCATTCCCGACAGTAAAACTGCTTCCCTTGCAGGAGACTAGTTTGGGCCATTTTGCAGACTTTCTCTTCCCAAGGATTAGTCATAATAGGTTTTGTTTCGTTTCGTTTAAATCTTCAGTGTGGGCTAGGATCCAGATACATTACCACAGGCTTCACATCCATTTGGGCATAACTTACATGTGAGTTAACCGGGAATGACCAGTTGCAGTGAAATTCAACAGTCTCGGAGTTCATTTGGCAGAGGAATGTGCACGTACATCTCTATTTGGTTCCATAGCCTTAATTAGCAAAGGATGTATTTGTTTAATTGTCAAGCAGGATGTAAAAATGGCTTGTCCGGAAGCTGGGCAACACCATTCCTGTATCTTTTGGGGTCACAGAACTCTATGGCTCAATCTGGAGTTCATGTGATGGTAGATGCTTCAAGTACACAAATGAGAAAACACATCTGGAAAACAGAAGAGAATGGCTAGGGCTTGATGGATCTGTAGAAAACGCCCCCACAGCACTGCAAGCTTCAGTGCTCTATCTGAGAACGAGATGCAGAAAAGCCATCCATTACGTTAAGTGGCACCAGAGAGATTGCATTTAGACAGGATGTAGGTAGCGCTGTGTCTCTCTCGCTGAAGGATGAGCATTGCGAGCCCAGAGCCTAGTTCTTGCCAGTTTCAGACATCTGACCGCAGCCAGGGAACTGTTTCAAATTAGAGTCTCTTATGTGGCAAAAATCGCAAACCTCTGTTGACACCTTCTTAATGGAAAACATTCATAAAATAAATTTTTCGAGATGACAGATTCTTAATAGACCTGTTTTCAGGTTCCTCCGTATTCCTGTGCCCAGGTAGTCAAAAATTCCCCAAACTAAAATGAAGCAGATAAAAATGTCTTTAGTCCAAAACACCACGTTAAAACCTATTCGTTTCAACTCACCCCAGAAAGCACTTTCAAAAAGTTACATGGTTACCCCTTAAAAAAAACCCATTTTCCTTTTTATACTTTTTTTCTTCCTCTATGAGTATGCTTCTAAGACACTTTTTTTTTTTTAACAGAATTAACCCAGATTTTGAAAGCCTCACTGTCGAAATGGAAACAAAATGGTACTTTATGCCACCTACAGCAACACCCTGGATTTCAGCCTGAAAGCCCTCGCAGTGTAGCTAGCTGTGCAAGAGCGCCACTGAGGCAGCTCGGGCACCCCGTCCGGCGGGGCTTCTTTGTTGATAGTTTACAGACCCTAGGGGAAGCAAGAGGCTGCGGTTACACCGGACCTGCTCCCGCAGATGGCCGGCTGAGCCCGGGCAGGCAGTCCCCACTCAGGCCCAGGAGGACGCCTGCTTCCCCGAGCGCTCTCTGCCGCCGCTCCAGCCCTGGCTCAGCTGACAGACAAAGGCTCGGAACGAGGTGCTGCCCGGTGCGGCGCGAGCAGGGCGCGGCCCAGGTCCCGCCGCGGGCGCTGCCTCCAGCTCGGGGAATCCAAAGAGGGTCTGACCCGCCCGGCCCGAGCTCCGCTACAGAGGCCGCTCCGCCCGGCCTGCTGCCCGCCGTTACCTCAGTCCTTCCAGCACCACGCTCCCTGGATCCCCGCAACCGTTCCGCCGTCCCGGCCCCCGGTGCGCTCCGCCTCGCACCCGCCTGCGGCTCCCGGCCGCCGCCAGCCCGGCCGCCCCGCACAGCGGCGCTCCGCCCAGCCCCCACAGCCGCCACCGCCGCCGGCGCAAAGACTGTCTCAGCCGGAGCCACAGCCCCGCCCTCCGCGCAAACCCCACCCACACTGGGCCCTCCCCGCACAGGCCACGCCCAACACCGCCCCGCTGCCTGCAGACCACGCCTCTCAAGGACCACGCCCCTCCCTATAGGTCACGTCCCGCGTGGACCCCGCCTCTCCCAGTTAAGCCCCACTCTATTGGCTCGCCTCTCGCAGGTCCTGCCCAATCGTTCTCTTTTCTCCAGACCCCGCCCAGCCCATAGCCCCGCCTCATCTGCCCAGCCATTCCTCTCAGGCCCCACGCGCCACGGCCCCGCCCCGCTCCGCCCCCTGTCCTCCGCACCCGAATAGAGGCGGGTGACTCAGTGCAGGTTGGCGTCCTATCCCCCAATCTCGGCTTTGTGGCCGCTTTGTGCGGCTGGTCCCTGAGCTTTCCCGAGAAAGCTAAACTGCATCGGGCTTGGTGCTTCTCTAGGAAGGCGACTCAGTTAGGCCGGCTCAGGCTGAGGGGCGGGGCGTTAGTTCCTGTATGCTTAACTCCCTACACCTGTACTACCCGGCACCTTGTCCAGGTTGCAAGTGAACCTGAAGAAGAGTATATTCTCCAGAGCTGCAGGAAGCTGATTTTTATAAAGCTAAATTTGCGTTAATTTCTGCTTAAACCGCGTTACTCATTACTTAGCCTGTGTCTCTAACAGCATAGGACAAGTCGGTAAGTGGAGAGATTTTAATATATGTTTTATTCTGTATATGTAATTTCCATTAATCTACTTGCTAAGTTAATTGACAGAATAATTTTGACCTGGACCAGAAGGTAGAGAAACCTGGTTTAGTAGGCCATCCCCGTTGACATGAACAGTTCTTGAGAGGCAGTGTTTGTATGTAGCATAGTCTAGCCTTGACCTTGGCTATCTTTCTGCCTCTACCTCACAAGTGCTAGGATTACAAGTCATTGATCATCGTGCCTGCTGAAAGACTCTCATCAGCTATAACTGTCATTAATCTTCAGGCCCATTTGAATATTAATTTCTCATTTATGTATAGCTCACAATTCACCTATCATTTCGGTTCTACTAAACTAACAATAGCTTACATCCAATTTTATCAAGTTTATATTTATTAATCGCCTAAGTACTAGAAATAATACTAGTAGATACTCTTGGTATATACGTTAGTTTTGCTTTGAGACAGCCCTGGAGGGCCTGGACTTTCTGTGTAGACCAAGATGGCCTCAGATTCATAGAGATCTGTCTATCTACACCAACTGAGTGCTGAGATTAAAGTTGAGTGCCACCAAGCCTGCTGGTTCACACACATTGTTTAGTTTCTTAGCCATATTTTCTGTAATAGAAGAAACTGGCATCTTTCTTAGAAAACATTTTAAAAATAGTTTTCCTTATTATTACTTTGTTAATGAAATGTTCTTAAATCTTCAGAGTTGCATAAATTATTCATACCTTCAAACATATTTGACACTTGTACACTAATTTGTTCTTTTAATTTATGTTTTATTGATTTTTTTTTCTTTCTCTAGTAGAGGTGAGGTCCCTATATAGCTCAAAGCAAACTGGGTGAATAAAGTAGTCTACATTTCAAATTTCTTTATTTGAAAACTACAATTTTTCATTCCAAATATTTTCATAGATTGTTTCTTATCTATATTCATAGTTACATCCTTCAACAACTATGGTTGAAAAAACAAGCTAATACTTTAAAATTTTATGTTTGTATTCATGTTTTAAGCATATTTATATGCTGCAAAGTTATATTTCTTCCATTTTAATCATTTATATATAAAATAAAGTTTCATCCAGTTAGGATCAGCACCTCCAACCCAAAGTTTCACCCACAAACTAAGGTATTAGAAAGCACAATAAAATTTCAAATCGGTCCTTTTGTATTTATACTCTTACAATAAAGAATGTTCTTTTCTGTGGCAGAGAAAAATATCCATTTTTATCTAAGCCCCAATTTCAGTCATTTCATCAGGCAGAGGCCACAAACATCAAAGCTGAGATTTTAGAGAGTTTAAGTACACTGTTTTGAAAATGTCGAGAACTTCTGTCTGTGCTCTGGCATAGATCTGACGTTTATTCACAAAGTCAAGCTTTAAGGAGTTGGGCATCTTCTGATTATGCCACAGATTTGAAGAACCCTGCCTCATGTGTACTTCCTTACCAGATGACATGGTCTTTATTGCATATATTCCAGAGAGCTTACATATGATTCCCACTGAAGGCACGCAATGCACAGTTCCCAAGTGTGGGAGACTGTGGCTGACCACAGCATAGAACAAGTTCACAAGTATATAGCCACGCTGCCTCTGTGTGTGTGTGTGTGTGTGTGTGTGTGTGTGTGTGAGAGAGAGAGAGAGAGAGAGAGGGAGAGAGAGAGAGAGAGAGCGCACAAGCCATTCCCGTGAAGTTATATTTTATGTTTTAGATAGCTCACCATTCTAGAAAGAAAAGCGATTTTCTTGTGGAAGGGCTAGGAAAGAAATTACCCCAAGTGGCATTCCCTTTTCCCCCACAAATTTAAAGAATTCTACATAGATTATGCCACACACCACTCAACAGGGCAGAGGCTAGAAGTTAAAGTAATGAAGGTGCCACACCCATCTCACATGACTTTTAATGTTGCTGTTAGAAAAGGTATTGTTTGCACATGCATGGAACATACCGGTTATGCCAAGTGAACTTAGAAATGGTGCCCATAGGAAAGATTTTTACCATGTAAGAATATGGTAATTCATGTCTAGAATCCTAGCACTCCAGAGCTTGAGACAGGAGCATTACTGAGAGTTCTATGCCAGTCTGGGCAGTTTAGTAAAACACTGCCTCAAAAGTTCAAGACAAAGGGACCTGAACTTAATAATGGGTCATCCTGTTGTTGCTGTCTTCCTGAGTACCTTCTAGAGGATTGCCTCTGTAAACTTTACATATTGAAGGTACTTTGGTCCCTGCCCTGTTCTAGAAAACACACTGAAAGTAGCTTTCGCTTGTAAGACATAAGAGGTACACATGTTTTCCCTCAAAGGATAGGAGAGACCCCAGATAAGTTGGGTTTTGTAGAATGCTAGGCCAGTGGGGAGCAGACCTTCTAAGTACAGTTAAGCAGATGATTGTGAAGCTAGACAGAGAATAAACTGTCAGGAGACCCTAGTGTTACACCCACAGTAGGCTTAGTAGTGAGAATTTAGGGCTCACCCTTATCCACCTCTAAGAGGCAGAAAGAAATTTTTAAACTTCAAGTTAGAGTCCTCTAACAATATATCAAGCATTGATCTTGCCTGCAGCTTTAGTGATCTTTTAACTTCAACCTCAAAGTCACCCTCTTCCTTTCACAGAGGAATCTCATCTGTTCATAAGCACCCTCTGAGCTACATTTTAAATACCTGAGAACCTCGGAAAGCAACTTAGTAACAAGTGACCTTCATGAGTCCTATGTGGCTGGTGCCATATGGTCATAGAGAAACATAGCAATAATCACACAGAATTATACCAATTTGAAACTAATGTTAAGTGCCATCTGTTAAGGTAAACTTCTGTAACTTTATTATGTCTGCTTCCCATCCTCCAGTGAGAGAGCAAGGAAACTGGCTAAATTAATCACTTCATTAGCTTGCATATAATTTGTTAATGTGAACGTTCCCAGGGAAATGAAAGACACGGTTTAATCACTTGTCCTCAGGCGTCTGTGATTCCCCAGCAGCACACCTCACTTTTCCTTGTCTCAACCACTGCTTTCTGCTGAGCCACATTGATAACTTCAGATGGTAGCTTGCCTTCATGGGGAAGACCGGCATGACTTGCTAGAAAGCACAAGGGTAAATAAACTGAAGCTAGCATCTGTGAGAGTCACAAATCTAGTAGGGCATTCTCTTCAAGGGCTGTAGAGAGGTCTCTGAAGTTAAGAGTTGAGTGTTTGCAGAGAACTGGAGTTCAGTTCCCAGCACCCACAATAATTGGCTCATAACCTACAGTTCCAAGAGGATCCTACCTTCTGGGGACACCTGCAGTAACATGCATATACCTACATGTATACACACACACACATACACACACACATGCATGCATGCTATTACATAATGATAAATAAATAAATAAATAAATAAATGAAGACTTAAGAAAGCAGACATTTTTCTAAGGTCTCCAGAGGCTCCTGTGGGTCCTTCGGGTCCTGTTCTATACAGCCCCCACTGAGGTACACTATGATGCTGATGCTCATGATGGAAAAGGCCTGCAACACAGAAGGAGGCCTGCTCTTACTGCAGTGTCTGGGCAGTGTGTTCCTGTTTGTTTAAAGTTAGGCTGGTTGTTTGCTAGCCATCAAGATGTAATTCATAATTTTCTTAAGTCAACCAAAGTAGGTGCCTATATTTTTTATTAGGGGGGTGTTAAAATTTTCTTTTACTTTCATTTAATGTCGCCTAAGCTTATCCTGCTCTGAACAATCTTTCTGGCAGAAAACTGTAATTGAAATTCCAAGTCAACACTGAGTTGGTTAAAGAGCAGAGCCTGACCAGCAAGGCTGTAAAACACCTTCCTGTCAGTAGTGGCTTTGATGGCAGAACATGGAACATGTCCTACAAGTGCAAAGATTCCCGTTCTTTAAAGGGGAGGCAAAAATGGTAATCCCCTGCCTCAATCCCAGCTACCTGTGTCTCCTAGGTAGCTATCAAGATACACCCTGCCCCTGCAGTGGGTGTCTTTAGACAGTCTTCTCTATGTATCCTGTGGCTACATTAGAATGTGACAGACATGAGAGTATACCAGCTCCAGGCCTAGATTTCTCGCCTAGTAAGGCTCACATTTAAGAACTGTCATGAAGAAAGTCATTACCTAATCTGAGAGGCTATGCAGAGCAATCAACCCTTCAGGGGCCAGCAAGGACAATCCCAGCCAGCCCAACATCCCAGGAAATACTCATGTCCCAATGTTACCACCTCCAGCTCTGTGAACTACACTGCATCCAGTGTCAGGATTGTCCAACTGAGCCTGTGAAGCCTTGGGAAGTTCAGGGCTAACAAAATGACCATAGTGTCAGAACTGTACCCTGCTGGGTGATAAGAGAAGTCACAGAGCAATCCGCAAACAGAAGTTGAACATAATGACTCAGAATCTGGGATAGAAAATGTTCCAAACATGGAAACCCCACTTGTGCCTTCACAGACTGGGTCTTAGTCCCAGTTCAGCATTGCTGAGAATATGGGATAAAATCACATCCAGCCATGAGTATGATATGTGTATGAAACGAATGAATTTTGCATTTACATCGTCAGTTAATTTTCTTGTTGCTACACAAAAATAACTGTCAAAAGCATCTTTAACAAGTTTCCAGTCACTGTACGGGTAAGTGAGCTGGGAGGTGTGCCTCTGAGAGCAACTGTGGGGGGGGGGCTGGTTATGCTAATTGGCGTGGGAAGGGGTGCCCACGGTGGGTGGCAAGTACCGCCTGATTGGGATTTTGAACTGTACACATGGAGAGCATGAGCTGAACACATGCAGTGCGTTCTACAAATCAACACCCAACAAAATAGCCATGTGTCCTCACCTAATTCCAGAAAGTGGGTCTTATTTCATACATTTGGCACTTTTGAAGATTAAATTATTTTAAACTAAGAAAGTTAAAATCAACTATTTTTTAAACTTTGAGTACTGGTTGGAGTGTATTCCATCAAACAAGAAAGTCAAATTTTTACTTAATTTACAGTGTTAAAAATTAAACAATATGTACCGAAACCTATTAAGATAAATGTTTTTCAAAGGTAATTTACTATATGACATAATAGTTGGCACTGGTTGTATCTTTCCCCAGATAAGTTTGTTATTTGATATGATCTTGGTACTGTGAGCATGTATTATAACGCATGGTAGTTTAATTTGGCTGAATTTCAAGTAAAATAAATGGAGACTATTTTATCCCTTATATTCTTCTATGCGTTCATTATTTGTTTCCGGAAGATCTTAGAAAAGTCACATGTGCATACAGACAACTGGCACTTTTCTGTGACTGTTAAGATACAAGCTGTGCTTTGTGTGTGTGTGTCCACACAGCACAGACTAGAAACTCACAGGGGTCCTGAATGGCCAGAAGAACAAGGTGCTACCACTTGATAAGGCAAGCCAGAGCTGCCAGAAAACACTGCAATCAAATTGTGCCCTGAGGACCAGGCAGAAACCAAAAGTTCATTGCAGGGAACTGCCCTAATTGGCTTTCTGATGCTGTGCTAAACACTGACCAAAAGCAGCTGAGAGAGAGAAGGGCTTATTTGGCTTACATCTTACAGTCCATCTTGAAAGGAAGCCAGGGAAACCTGAAGGCAGAAACTGAAGCAGAAACCATGAAGGAACGCTACTTACTTATGAGCTTCCCAGTTTTGTTCAGTTCTTTTTCCATCTCTTTAACTGAATAGTTTTTAAAAAATTATATGACTTATCTGCTTGCATGTATGTACACCATGTACAGGCAGGGCTCCAACAGGAAGCCAGCAGAGGGCATCAGATGCCCTGGGACTGTGGGTGCGGAGGACTGAACCTGGGTCCTCTAGAGGAGCAACCAATGGCCCTTTCCGGCCCTCTGTTAATTTTCTTATACAGCCCGCCTGGGAATGGTGCTGCCCACACATGGGCTGGGCCCTTGTGTATCAATTAGCAATCAAGAAATGTCATACAGTTATGGCCAAGGGCCCGTCTGATGGAAACAGTTCTTTTGTTGAGTTCCCTCTTCCCAGTTGTGTCAAATGGATGACCACAATTAGTCAACACAGGAGTTATCAGAAGGAGTGGCCCTAAAGAGGACACTGCATACAAATGAAACATGCCAGCTTCAGTACCTGAAGCGGGACGGGTTTCAGGAAGTCTCTTGGTAGTGTTCTGAGTACACAGTGCTTGGCAGCAGGAGGGTTTAGTGCATCTCTTCTGGCTTGGAAACAGCAGTGGCCACAGGCAAGGATGGGCCAATGACCCAGGGAGCTAGGCAGGAAGACTGGCTAACCGCCAACAGGAAGGGGACCGGAAGACAACATCTTTAGGATACTAAAATCTCCCAGCCACAGGAAGGAGTCTGGAACAGAAGCTGGAATCCCACAGCCAGCACCTTGATTTGGACTCCATAAACCTAGAGTCATCTGAGTCGTCCTGAAACTAGGGTGATAGGCAGGTGTTATCATATGTAAGCACATGCTGAGTCTTAGCTAACTTGTTTGCCCACCATAGGAAACCAATAGAACCCAGTACCACAAGGCTATCCTAGCAAATTCTCAGATGTATGAGAGGGATTGGCTGGAGGTGGGAATGGGGGGGGGGAATGAACAAAAGCCACTGAAAATTTAAAGAATAATAGACAAGACTTACACCCTTAGAATGGTGGTTACTAGATACACAGACTACAACAACAAAACCAAAACCAATCAAAACAAAACAAAACAAACAAACAAAAGCTTTGCCAGAGAAGGGGTGTGAGGCCTTAAGGAAGACCACGTTATCAGAACGAGAATCAGAATGAACCTTCTTGATTCATTGTAGGGGCAGGCTTACGGACCTTAGCTCTTGTGACTGTGTGTAATGCGAAGCGTTGACTTGGTACGTTTGGATGCAGAGCAGTGGAGATTGCCAAGTGTCAAAGGTGAAGCCGGGCCCTTTGTTGCCCTTTGCTTTAGTATGAGCGCAGCTCAGGAAAGGACTGTGAGAGGCTATCAGAGACTTGATGGCATGGGAGGGAATTCCCCAGCTTCAGAACTGGGGCTCAGACAAAGACTGAATGTGTGGCTGCCCTTTTTTTTTTTTTTTCTAAAACCCAGAAAGAGTAAAAACCCTAAGGAATCAACAAGACTGAAGGTAGCCTCAAGGATATCAGTGAAACCCATGCATCCTCTAGGTAGCTTTGCTACTTACTGTCCCTCCTGGCCCCAACAGAAACCACAAAGAACACAACTGTCTCAGAACACAACTCTGTGTCTCAATGATGTAAGCCTGGAAACAACCACAGGAACCCCCAAATACGGTTGAGAACATGTCATCTCCAGGAGATTGTCTGTGCTTATAATGTAGCATAGCACTTTCCATCGCAGCAGGAAGCTGAGGCTGGGCAGAACCACTCAGCTGACACTAACCGCTTTTAATGGAAGAGGAAAAGGGCTTAGAGTGAAAATCCCTGAGGCCTAGAACCTAAACCACAAAGGATATTCCCAGACCTTTCCCACATCGGCTTTAAACTATTTTCTAAGTTTCCAATTTCTGGATGAGAATGTTTATAATTCTACCATCCTGCTACTCTACCTCCTCCTCCTCCTCCTCCTCCTCCTCC
>LR756421.1:5866577-5959258 GCA_902729485.2 Mus minutoides
ATTGCCCCATAACAACCCGCCACACCTGTAGAGCTTTAAAGCTCCAGGGGATCCAACACCTTCTTGGGGCCTCCAAGGGCATATGGATGCATAGAGCTTATGCTTACCAGGTATATATACAAACATAAGAAAAATAATAATCTTAAAAGGAACAAGAGGCCTTAGTCTTGCCACTTGAAATGAAGAGCACAGACATCTGTGTGAGCACCGTCTTGATTGAGTGTGCCTCGTTCTGTGGATTCGCCTTAGTTTACTTCACCATAACTGGGTATTTTATGAATATGTGAAATGCAGAAAGTAGAACTTTTGAGACCCAATACTGAAATCTATGCATATGCATAAAGGGGCATCTTATTAATTCATGCATATGCAAAGAGGGACATCTTATTAAATCTGTAACTGTCCCTGCTGCAGCAGTCCCTCTATAACATTGTCACCAGTATTCGCCTTGTGACTTCTGTGCTTTGTTCTACTGTGTGCATTCTCTGCCTGAGCCACACTGCACATACACAGCCCCTAACCCTCAGAACACTAGTTCTGGAGTTCATCTTGCCTCTTAAGCTGCCACTTTGGCTGAGGACTTTCTCACCCGAACTTTCTCTGGTTAGAAAGCAGAATTTCCCTGGTTAGTGCACACATATAGCCACTCCAGTTAATACCAGGTGTCTTTTTGAATGACACCTCTCCCTCGCTCCCAAATGAATTCAACCGGTCCCCAATGCCCAGCTGTGTTTGGAGATAAGGCTGTAGGTGTCCATTTAAGTTAAATGTGTTTACAAGCTCTAACCCAGTAGTAATGGAGCCTCAAAAGAAGAGGCAGGGATGTTCGAATAGAGGATGGGTAAGTGAAGGCACATTGTCAATATGGCCACTGTCAAACCAAAGTCAAGGCCTGGCCAGATGCCAAGCCTGCTGGTGCCTAAGTCTTAGACTTCTGGTTTCCAGAGCCACAAGATACATTCTGTAGGTCATATCATTGTCCACTGCTTTCTCTGGTGGCAATCCTAGCAAAGGAATCCAGGGACTGCCCAGCTCTGCATACTGGGACTCATCTGTTGTCTCTCAATAACAGAGCAAAATCCAAACATCAAAAAGCACTCAGGAACTCAGGTGGATGAGTGGAGGCAAGAACGAGCCCTATTTTCCTTAGCTTAAAATCTTGGGGAATATTTATGCCAAGTTCAATATTTCCAATATTTCCAACATCTAAGTTCTGGCAAGTTTGCCCCTCCGTCGTGTGTTCTGACAAAAACTGCTGTCACGGATGTCACTAATGATCCTCAGATGTGCTAATTCTCAGGCTTCCCACCTCTCCCTGCTTTGTCTCGATGCTTCAAACAATGACTCTCTATCAGCTACTTTCCTGGTTGTAACAATATACCCTCACCAAAGCAACTTAGGGAAGGGTTTATGTTGGCCCACACAGTCCATCATGGTGGGGAAAGCATGACAACAGAAGCACCAGTGAGGAAGCAGATGAATGTGGGCACTCTGCTTGCTTTCTCCTTTTTACTCAGTCCAGGACCCAAGCCAAAGAATGGTGCTCCCCATTATTAATGTCTTCTCACTTTAAATGAGCCAATCAGAATCACCCTCACAGGCGTGCCCAGACTTGTCTCCTGCATTATTCCAGAACTTGTCAGGTTGGCATTAGATGTTAGCATTACACTTTTTCTGAGAGAGACCCCTGCTAGTTGAGCTGATTTCTGCAGTCTTTTGGTCCATCTCATATATTCACCCCTTCAGTGTGATGGCTTCCAGGGTTCCGCATCCCATTTCTCATCTCTGGACAGGGTCACCTTCAAATGTCCACCTCTGCTCTTATTCCCTGAATGGGCCTGCCTGGCCCAACTCTCTTCTGCACCATGACCTCTGATACTAACTTCCTCATTGCTTTCACAAAGATTTGAAAGTCAGTATGTTTACCACCGAATGCCAATGATAACTTTGAAATATACTGAGCAGCGATAGTGAAGATCGTAGAGTTGGGGGTAAATAGTTTTGCAGTGCAGCCTTTCTAAAGACAAAGGAAACTAAAACAAAACAAGGCACACTGAACCTGCAAGGAAGACACAGGAGGACTGGATGACTGCCAGAGCAAGAAGCCCCCAAGTTTGTTGTTCTCTTGGCTGGAAGCCACTGGGGCAGGACTTAAGATGTGAATCTTCTGCCAGGGAGGCAGGTCAAAAGAACACCTGTGATATTTGAAATCTAACTCTACTGAGTACGTTGTTAAGGCTGGCCACTTGTTTTTCTTTTTTCATTCTCTGTGTCGGGTCATCAAGTTTTTATTTTTATTTTTTTTGCCTCAGTACACATTTATAGTTTAACTAAATAATTGAATAATCATGTTTATGTAGCTATGTGTAACTATGCTCATGTGGGAATGTAGCCCTATTAAAACAAAGAGTGTAAATATATTATGTTTAAATAATCATAAGCCAATTACATGCTAATACAAATAATGTAATTTTATAAAAGTTTTTTTTTAAAGCCATAATAGGGAAGACCATGAGAAGACTTCAGTACTCCCCCTTAACAAATCTCTTTTAATGGCAGATGTAATCAAAGACAGCTGGGATCTTTCCCTCCTGGGAAATACACTTGTGTATTTACATACAACAGCCAAGCTGAGCTCAACATGTAGTTTAAAAAGACACATGGAGTTATAATAATTTTTTCATATAACAATTAAAGCTTTGGTTCATATTGCACCAAAACTTGGCAACCAGAGGCATCTTAAATATTAAGTTTCAAAATGGGATCTGAGTTCACGACAATTCATTTAACTGACTGATTCAATTAAGTCTGGTTGGTCCATCTTGCACTAACACAGTATATTTTATTGGCATCTTAAAATAAATTCAGTTGCTCTGCCTTAAACTTCAGATGGGCATTTTTCTTCCCCAGACGTGAATGCATAACATTGAGTTCTTATGATGTGGCAAATACTCACTGAGGTTGGTAGACACATGCTCTTAGAGAGTATACAGAGTGACAGGAATCAAAACCCAAATCTTGGGTTCCCCACAAGTCTCATCCAAAACAGAGAGAGAGAGAGAGAGAGAGAGAGAGAGAGAGAGAGAGAGAGAGAGAGAGAGAGAGGGAGAGAGAGAGGGAGAGAGAGAGAGAGAGAGAGGAGTCTGCCCGAGCAGGGAAGGAAGGATAAGGACTAGACATGATGACATGTACATAGAAAAATGCCAGAAAGAAACCTTTACTTCATACACTGCTTTGTATATAGCCTTTTCTTAAAAGAATTAATTTAAAAAATACTGGCCACTGTGACAAAGATGGCTATTAGCATCCCAAGATAAATAAAACGTGTATGGGTATTTTGCCTGTTCAAGTACCAAGTACACATTTGGTGACTGAAGAGGGCATCCAATCTCCCAGGACAGGAGTTACAGACCATTGTGAGCTCCTTGTGTGTGGGAAATGAAAGTCAAGTCCTTGGGAGAAGCAGCAAGTGCTCTTACCCACTGACTCATCTCTCCAGTTCTATTCCAAGACTTTTACTGCAGTGTGAAAGCCTATATTTTGCCATCAGCAGTAAATATTACCACTTGTTTTCCTGTAGATGACAAGCATATGTCTTTCATTGTTGAGAAAACCTACACTACACTCCCTAGACTGGATAACAAAGTGTGATGACTGTTGTGTTAGTCACCCTGACAGTTCAGGACTGTGTTCATGAAAACTGTATAGTTCAACTGACCGCTCAGAGCATACTGAGTGGTTACCAAGGTAACGGGTTCACACAGATATGTAGCAGGAAATACACCCAGCTGTGAGATTTTTAGTAAAAATAACCTCTGTACTTTCATTGGCAGTGACATTAAGTCAAGCTGGCTTTGTTTCTTCACTCTGTCTGTGGAGTGGTGAGCTGCACTGACTTACAGTCCCACTGGTGCACCTTCCAGCTGGATCTAGAGAGGCACCAGCCCCTTAGCTATCAGTTGAACACCAGCATAGAGAAAAAGCAAATTGCTTTTTATCTTAGAGCCCTTTAATGTGGTTTAGAAATATGTGTGCACACACACACACAAAACTATGGTCACTATCTTCATTAATGTCACCATTTAATAATTAAGGCCATGACAGGAGAGCAGCAACTCCAATTAACTGCTGAAAGGGGTTGATTGGATTTTATATCAAGACAGGATCTCACTGTGTAGCCTTGGCTGGCCTCAAATTCGAAGATTCACCTGCCTCTGCCTTCCCTGGGATGAAAGTTGTGTACCACCACAATCAGCCAAGGCAGTTGGTTAAGCATTATTTCTGAGTGTCTGTGAAGGAACATCCAGGGGAGACTGGTGCCTGAGTTGGCAGACAGTCAGGGGAACACCAATTTCAGTGGATGTGGCACCATCTAAAGAACTGGAGTCAGACAGAATAAGAGGGCAGACATGATAACCTATTTGTCCATGTCCTGAGATACTGCCCCGCCCCCAATACCACCATGAATAGCATAATTTTTTTTCCAAAATTCCTAGCTTTGGATCTGTGAGGTTTACAGCCCTCTGCAGCCATTTTATAGCATTTGTCCTTGGACTTAGAATTCCAGCATCAGGTCCTTTAGCTCATATGGTTCAGAGGCCTTTAGACTTGGCCCAAATAACATCAGCTCGCCCCACTCCCAGATCTGGGCCTCCCAGTACTCTTGAGCACACCCTGAGCATTCAGCCCTGTCATGTTTCATCCACATTTCTATAAGCATGTCTACATTTGGTTCCTTATCACCACGGTTGGGATCTATTTGGTGTTTCTGTTTTTTATCAGGGAAACACAACTCTTTCTTCCTTATCCATCCTTCTCCAATGTATCCGCCATATTGCTATAGGGGTGTTCATTGGAAATCATTTCACTCTGCTCTTTGAAAAACTCCAAGGTTTTATCAAATCCCTGTCACCAGGAGGGTAAAGTCAACCATTCTTTCTAAGGAACAAAAAGCCCATGTGATTCTAATCCAACCATTGCGGTCTTTACCTCCCCGCCCCCCATAGTTTCATTATAGGCTTCTAAACCTATAGCATGTCTAAATTCTTCCACTGCTGAGAACTGGAGCCAGCAGGTGTACCTGGTCTCACACTGTAACTAGGGCACTTTCTGGAAAATCAATACTAATTATTTGGGTGATTTTTCCTACACTCTGTGATCTCCTTCAGGGCAGAGGCCATATGTGCTCAACTTGTAACCCCACCCCACCCCCACCCTGCCCACCCCATGCTGCTACTCTTCTGTCAGGCATTCCTAGTCCTCTATAACGTGTTGAATAAAGACATGTGCTCTGCAGAGCCCAGAGAGCCACAGAGTTGCTTTTATAAAAACACTCTCATGTAACATAGCGGCGCCACGGTGTTTTCATTGTAATCTCGATGAACATATCTCCTCATCCCACACAAATCTGTTCTTCCTCTTGGATTGCTGTCACTGTTTGGGTACATTCTCCCTTTGGCTGCTCAAATCACAAGACTAGGCATTACCCGACACCCCTCCCTTCTTCTCTTTATTGTTTATATGAAGTCTCCCTATTCACCCAAATACCTTTTATTTGCTCTGGTTCTTTTCTTAGTGGAATATTGTTTTATCCATACAATATATTTTGGCAGTTCTCATCCCAACCCATTCCTTGTTTTTTGAGACAGATTCTCACTGCATAGCTCAGGCTGATCTGGAACTCCCAATCTACTCACTTCCTTCTCATGAAGGCTGACATTAGAGACATGTGTGGACTTGCTGGACAAAGCATCTTTGCGATCATGCTTTTATAGCCACCTCCTCATTCCCACATGTTAGCACCAGATCGGTTCACCACTTCCAGTCCTCACTGTAGCCTATATACACTACTGCAGAGCAATCTGTCTTCTAACTGATCACCGTTGCGTTCTATGAGGTTTTAGCATTGGCCACCTTTACTGTATGTAAAGCTCATTGAATAGCCCTCTCTGACGAGGCACTGCCCAGGAAACACTTCATATTGCCTTCTTTTCCCCTATATATTGCACATGCGTTAACCCACTTAGCACTTTAGACCCCACACTTTGGAAGCCAGATGGGCCATATTTTCTTCAGCATTTCCTCTGTGAGGATCTAGTTGTTCCACATGACCATTCAGTAACTTGATGAATGAATATGAATTACAGGAAAGATATGCATTGAAGCTGCCAAGTACTAAGTCATTCTTTATTCTACTTTCAGTGATTATCAAATCACCTTTAAAGGAGGAAAAGGGGTAATAACCATTGCCTTAATTCATTCAGAGGGAGAGCCGTGAATGAAAATTATGGCCCACAAGCCAGCAGCTGCAGCCAGGTTTTTCTTTTAGAATTAAAAGGTAAGATGAGAACAGAGATGTAGAATTCTAGATTGTGATTAAAATGATTACTTCATAAAACTTAAAAGTACATGGGACGTTTTGTGGTTTTGAAAACTGTCAGCATAAAACATACTGATAGCCTGTTTCAGTGATGGGAATAATTGAGTAATGATTATTTTTCTAATGCCCTTGAAATCTCTGCTTTAAAGGAAAACAAGTTTCTTTCTCTCTTCCTATCAGAATGCACAATTTTGTATACTGTAAATATATCCTACTATTAATGCCCCAGGATAAATTGAATGGGCAACATGAGATCCACAACTCTCTCAAGAAATTTCAGGGAATTCAAAACCTCCATTATCTTCAAGTTATTATCATTGTTTCTCCATTACAACTGAGGTTATGCCCACTGTATGTTCTGCTTTGCAGAAGTAAGAATTTTGGATGTAATTAACATAATTAAGTCTTTGGGGGCACCTTGGTAGCCTCTGAGGTGTTGGTCCATCATGGGGAAGGAAGAGGGCTGAGTCCACACTCTGCTGAGAGGACCTGGGGACTGTTTCCCATTGCATTCTCTGGGACCGGCTTCCTCCAGCTAGGCCTGAGCTCCTGAAGTTTCTGTGACCTCTTAGAAGATGCCAGAGCGCATGCTCAACCCAAGCAGCTGAGGGAGATACTTCATGCTTTAACTGTGGCTCCAGGGTGAGGAGTAAACTATTAAATGCCTTCTAAAATGCAAAGACTGAGTGGCCAGAGTGGACACTGGCATGGTCTGTCAAGAAGCATGGCTTCAAGAGGGCTGTGTCCTTGCTGGTTGAGAGTCTGTTGGCCCTGTCACATTGTCCTTCCGACTCTGGAATTCTTTAGGTTTAATGAACAGTGGGTAGACATTGTGTCGGACATTGCACTACATTTTGTTTGAAATAAAAACAAATGAATTCTCCCCTCCATGAAGGCTGTAGTTCTCAGTGGGTAAAGCCTGGCACCTGGGCCTGGCCGTTTATGTAGAGAACGTCCTAATCCTTCCTGAGTTCTTTCCATCCACAAGACTGCTAAGAGTTACTTTTGGAGATGCAATCCCTCTCCTCTCCTTCCCTCCCTTTCCCTCTTCTCTCCTCCCTCTCCTCCCCTCCTTCTCTTCCCCCTCCTTTCCTCTCCTGTCCTCCACTCTCCATCCTCTCCTGTCCTCCCCTCCCTTCTCCTCTTCTTTCCTCTACATCCTCTCCTCTCCATCTTCCCCTCTATTTCCCTTCTCTTTCCCTTCCCTCCCTTCCTCTCTTCTCCATCCTTTTGCTATACTGCTCCCTCTTTCTAGATTTTTCTTTCTTGGGCTCTGACTCTCCTCACTGATACCCATTTCCTGTCTTGAATGAACTGAGAAATGCCTTGCATGCAGATCTCTGTGAATTTGAGGTCTATGTAGTAAGACCCTGTTTCTGAAAAGAATGAATGAAAGAAGAAAAGGAAAGGAAAGGAATGGAAAGGAAAGGAAAGGAAAGGAAAGGAAAGGAAAGGAAAGGAAAGGAAAGGAAAAAGCTTTTCAGGGTAGTCTATCATTTTAAAATTTCAACATGACCTTGTCAGCTACAAAGCTCACACTCAAGAGGACCTTGCGATCAAGTTATAAAAATATTATAAAAAGAAAAACTGTAATATTTTAAAATAGGTTTATTCTTTTGTGTTATACTAAAGTCAAAGCTATCCGGGGCTGCATGTGGCCTGTGGGCCATTCAGTTGGATAGCTCTAGACAGGGTGCTAATGAGGCCTTTGTGGAGTATGTCTGCAACTTGTAGAGGAGGCTGCTCCACAGAGGAAAACAGAGTGGAAAAGACCCACTCATGGATACAGGCAGCTCTGTGCAGGGGCTTGAGATACCTAACAGAGTGTAAAGGATGGAAGGGACACCCCACCCCACCCCACCCCACCCCACCCCTGTCTCTGCTGCTTGAATTCCCAAATGTGAGCGAGCAGCTTTCTACCATAATCAACAGGAGCTAGTCCCACCACCAAACACCAAGCCTTCCCACTGTGACAGACTGTATGTCTAGAGCTATGAGCTAAAATAACCCTTCCACCGTGACAAGAAAAGTAAATAGCACACTGAATCACTGTGAAGCGTGTATGTCCTAGAATGAACATTTAAGGTGCAGCTAGGGATCCTCTCTCTCTCTCTCTCTCTCTCTCTCTCTCTCTCTCTCTCTCTCTCTCACACACACACACACACACACACACACACACACACACACAGCAGGCTCTCCCATTGAGATTGTACTAAGCACTTGCATTGCCGGCAATCTTGTCATGCTTTGTGTACCTACGATATCACTTTTCTAGTTCCCTTGCCATCTCCTTGGTGAATCCAATCACCCTTAAATATCTATGGGGGATTGGCTCCTAGACCAGTTGTAGGTACTGAAGTTTATGGATGGGCCTGAGAATGTAACTTAAGGATAGAGTGCTTGCCTAACCTACACAGGCCCTGGGTTCACTCTCGGGTATGTGTGTGCTGGCGTGGGTGAGGGGCGGTGAAAGTGCCATAGTGTTTGCGTATAACCTGCTGGTGACTGCATACTGTAAGCATCTTCATGATCACAGTATGTCAGTGTAGCTTCCATGCGCTGACCATTGACTTATGACGAGGAATGAAGCCCGATGTTAGGTACAGATGTGATTATTTTCAGATGTGGGTGGTTGAATCTGCCGTGTATCTGACTGCAGGCTCAGAACGTGCAAAGGAGATTGAGTGAGACAAGTCCCAAGAGATTTCAGGAATGACTCCCAAGGATAGAACTGGGCGTGAGGGTGGGTGAAGGCAGTGGGGACACAGTTTCCGAACACCTCTCTGCACCTTGGCTTCCTCCACTCCATTACTCCTTATTTGATTAGCACTTGCCTTTCACCCGCATTGAAAGAGTCCTCATTAATATCATGAATGAGGTTTTAATTACAGCGCCAACAGATGATATGTCAAGTCTCCAGTGAGGCGAGGTGACTGTAAGTTATTCACTGGATTTCTGCTGTTATTCATGACCCTTCTTAATTAGGCCCTGACCCACTTTTCATCTGTTTAAAACCTTTTCCACTCTTGGGATACTTTATTACTTCCTTCTCCTTTACTGATGGAGTGAGTTCACTTTACACTTTGCAGGGAAAAAAAAACCCCAAAAAACTATATACATGCCAAAAAAATCACCTCTCTTGTGACTTTTCTCTGATGTAACATTCCCTAGCCTCTCCTGCTACTACATGGGACTAGCCTCCACCCCTACACAATAAAGATTGATGCTCTTTATCCTCTCTCTCTCTCTCTCTCTCTCTCTCTCTCTCTGTGTGTGTGTGTGTGTGTGTGTGTGTGTATGTGCTTGTTCATACGCATATATGTGTTGTACACAGAGGTCAGAGGACAACCGTGTTATTATTTCTCTGACACTGTCCTGTAGTGAGAGTTTTGGTTTCTTTAAAAACCCAGTTATGTTATGTGAATATGTTTTTGTTTTAATTCAAGGTTTGGGATAAGAGGGTGCTGTACAGTGAGTGATTATGATTTGTGTGGTGCAGTAGCAGGGGCGTGATCATTGCCAGCTGCAGATGGTTTAATTCTGGGGACTCTGGCAAGGATATAAACATCAGAGTCCTGAGAGAGCCTCAAGCACACAGAGGAGGCTGTTGCTCCAGTTTGCTGTTGTTGCTGTTTGACCAGAAAAAGTTGGAGATGCCCTGACTCTGAAGATTGGACCTGCTCCTGGGAACACAATGAACCTAACTAGTGGGAAGTAATCTAAAGATGTCTATGCCCCGTTTCTCAATCTAACATTCTTTCTCTCCTATCTAGTGTTGGGGTTTGGGAGGGATCAGGATGGAATAAAGGTTGGAAGGGTGAGAGATATAGGAACTCAATAAAATGGTTTAAAAAAAAATGCTGCCAACACCCTCCATCTTGCTTCTTGTGAGGTAGGATCTCTCACTGAGCTGAAACTAACCAAGGAGACTATACTGGCTGACCCTCCAGCCACAGAGATCTGTCTGTCTCCACCTCTTCAGTACAATTATGCTGAGATTCACCACTTCCAACTCTTATAGATTTAGATATGGAACTCAAGTCCTGGAAAGCAAATGTCTTATTGATGGAGGTCCCCTCCCAGTCCCTCAATCCTCCTGCTTCATGCAGTTTCACAAGCATCCTTTTGTTTCTTAAAGAAACAAGTTAAATATAGTGCATATGCTATAAAACATCTGCAATTCAAAGCATGTTTAGAATGGTGCCATCCACAATTGTTTAGGAAACCAAATCCATTGAGAAATTAAGTGTGATGTAATCCATTTAGTCCTTATACCCTCCTTCCTCTGGACCCCAGCAGGATCCTGGGGGATCTAAGAACCAGACTCCTGCCCTCGAATTCAAGGCTAGACACACTTTATCAGCTGCTGTTGTAACCTATTTGATTTGTAACTCTGTTCTTTAAGGTTTGAGTGCCAACAGTAAGAGAGTCATTTAAATCCCTGATTCCATGGCTGCTCATGTATCAAGAATCAGCCAGAAGTTCCCAGTAACATCCATTCATTTCAAATGAGGCTTTGGGAGAGATAAGGGAGAGACAAATGAGCTAAACACTTATTTTGAGGTTCTGTGCTAGACTGTTCAAATAGGTCAACGTTAGTCACCCAGTGTAACTACCCAGCCAGCAAGGCTATTAGGGGAAGGGGGAAGATCAGAGCACAGTGGGGAAAGTGCTTTGGGGTGGGAGGAAGTCACAGGAGCCCAGGGAAGGTTACTAGTTATTTTTCCATGGAACAATTGGCTTACTGTTGTTCATGTGTAGTAGCAGATGCTTTGCAAAGATACTGCTCTTTGCTGAAGACTTCTGAAGCTTATTGCATATGGATTTTGTGTGTGTGTGTGTGTCTGCATGAGTGTGTGTGTGTGTTCAGGGGTTCCTGTGGTGAGGTGAGGATATGTGACTGTGGTATGGGTAAGGGGTGCATGCGTGAATGTGTATATGTGAATGTATGTTCTCTCTCTCTCTCTCTCTGTGTGTGTGTGTGTGTGTGTGTGTGTGTGTGTGTGTATGTGAGAATAATCCAGACTACAACCTTGAGTATTTGTGCCTCAGATTTCATCACTTTATTTTTGAGATAGGATCTCTCCTTGCCTGGAGCTCATTCATTCAGCTGAATGGGCTACCAAGTGAGCCCCAAGGACCCTCCTGCCATGGCATCCCCAGTGTGCCTTTTATTCTCATGGACTTTTTCCATAATATTAACAACAGAATTAGTATTATAAAATAATGTTAACATTGTCACCATGGTCTCAATTTCTGGCTTAGAACCTAATTTACTTATTTTTTATTTTATTTTTTATTAGATATTTTCTTTATGTACATTTCAAATGTTATCCCCTTTCCTTGTTTCCCCTCAGAAAACCCCCATGCTATCCCCCTTCCCCCTGCTCACCAATCCACCCACTCCCACTTCCTTGTCCTGGCATTCCCTTACACTGGGCATTGGGCCTTCACAGGATCAAGGGTCTTTCCTCCCATTGATGTCTGACAAGGCTACTCTCTGCTACATATGTGGCTGGAGCCATGGGTCCCTCCATGTGTACTCTTTGGTTGGTGGTTTAGTCCCTGGGAGCTCTGGGGTTACGGGTTGGTTCATATTGTTGTTCCTCCCTAAATTACTTATTTGTAAAGGCCTTCACCTCCTTGTCTTGTTGTTTTTAGTTGATTCAGTTACAACTAAAAAAAGAGACAAACAGAAAGAAATCTAATCTTTCCTGCTGTACATACATTGTTCTCATATCTCCAGAGAAGTTTGTTAATCTGGGATGAACCAAGTGGAATAGTATGTCCATCCCTTAACCCCAGCTCTTGGGAGACTGAGGCGAGGAGGAGAGTCCCAAGTTCAAGGTCACTGTCAGCTGCATTGCCACAAGACCTAGTTTCCAAAGGGCAACAACCCTCCTCCTCCAGTAGAATGATGCTGATATATAAACAGTGTTTTAATTAATTTCACTCAGTATCAGAATGCAATTTAAAATATTTTAGTTATGCCTCTACTGAAAATTGTTCATCTCTAGAGTGGATGCATGAAGCCAAATACCTTACCCTTTATGAAGAGAAACATTTAACCAGAGGTCATTTAACTAGTTTCTGTGGGTGAAGCTTCATCATTCAGGGAGGAAAATATGAGTCTCAACATGGCATCCATTGATATCCCACTAGTTTTGGGACCAAACACTACATATATGACTGAATAAACTCCTCCATTTCCCCCTGTAAGCTCATTTTCATTAGTAAATTTAAAGTTAAACAAAGAAAGAAAATCATTAGTTCAAATTATTCTCCTTGTGTAGGAAATAATAGACCTGTGAAAGCACCTTAAAGAGAAGCCAGAATTAAGTAGATTCCGGGAAATTGAATTTCACTGGGATCCACTTTGTGGATTCATGCTTGTGCTCATAAGTGTAAGTACCGGGTAGATTTAACCCACAGCTGCTGAAATTCCCTAAGCATCAAGGTCTCTTATTTGCTCAACCCTGTCCAAAGTTAATCCCATTGATGTTAACTGGTATTACATATCTCTCTGAAGAGAGTCAGGATGTTGAAAACATGTCTTGCATTAGAGGAGTACCTCCCTCCCTCCTTCATCTGCTCCTTAAATTTTTTTTCTGCTGAGGACCACTCCCACAAATACTATTTATGCCTTATATTTCACAGAAGCTACTATAATTTTCCTTAATTGGTAATTGTGTAGTTTTACTTTAAGTACTCAACTAGAGTCTGATTTGCATATGGTGAGAGCTTTCTGCCTTGCAGGGCTGAAGACCTAGTTTAGGACTTGTGTGCTGGGCAGGTGCCGTTGCACCCCATCACACCAGACCAAAATATGAAACAACCACACAATCACAACAGGCTGCAGTCATCACAGCAGAGCTGTGCCCTGCCCCTTTGTGTCTAGTACCTCTGTGACTCTGGCAGGGGCTACACTAGCTCCTGTGTATATCCACATCAACCCCAGAATGGGAAAACCCTAAAGGAGGGTCATCTGCTGATTTAGATGAGCTGAATAGGGATCGGATAGTAGATGAAAGAGACAGTTCACAAATACTGATATCAGATATTTATTATGGTAATATATTTGAACATTTTAGTGGTTTGAATAGGTTGGCCCCTACTGACTCATGTGTTTGAATGCTTAGCCCATGGGGAGTGGAACTATGAAGAGGTGTGTCCTTGTTAGAATAGACGTGGCCATGTTGGGGGGAAATGTGTCACTATGGGGGTGGGCTTTGTGGTCTTATGTTCAAGCTCCACCCAGCCTGGAAGAGAAAGCCCCTCCTGGCTGACTTTGGAACTCTTGGCTCCTTCAGCACCAAGTCTGCCTGGATGATACCATGCTTCCCATGATGATAACGGACTGAACCTCTGAAAATGTAAGCCAGCCTCAATGAAATACGTGCCTTCATAAGAGTTGTCTTGGATATAGTGTCTTTTCACAGCAATAAACCCTAATTAAGATAAACATGTACTTTTGCTATTTTAGTTGTGTGTGTGTGAGTGTGTACTTGAGCAGGCAGCTGAGGAGGTTAAAGGTGTCTTATGCCTCTAGAATTGAAGTGGAATAGAATTTCAGAGTCAGCCCACAGGTGCAGGGACCTGACCTTGGGTCCTTTGCTGTATGTGATATTAACTACTGAACCATGTCTTCAGGTCCAATAGTGACATAGTCCATACAATGTATTAACATTACTCAAGCCACAAACATGTGTTAAGTGTTAAACCTTTTATTGTATGATTCTTGTACATAATTTTTAAATTCATTATTTCACTCATATGCTGTCTGAAACACCTTTAAAATGTTTTTTGTTTTTGTTTTTTTGAGACATCCCTACATGAGTATACTCTATATGTGTCACTTCCCTTTGTCTCTTCCTCTTGGCCCCTTTCATGTTTCCACATTCCCTCTCAAGGTCATGATTTTTCTTTCTACCACCATCACACACACATTACACATATGCACAAACACACACACACACATACACACACACACACATACACACACACACACACACACACACACACACTTACTCACTCACTCACATGTGTCCTTAGAAACACATGTTAACATTCTCTTAGTGTTACCAGTGACTTGCAGCCTTTTTATCTGCATACACTACACCTTTGCAATATGTTTATAAATCAAGCTCTCCATCCTCTCAGTGCCCAGGGGGACATTTCTGTGGAAGTATTCCTGACTGTGGTGAGTTCTACAAGTGTCTTGCAAAGATGTTCTGAGTTCTTCATGCTTCCCTCTGGTGACAGTACGACTCCCAGATCACTGCCTGTGGTGACTGGATGCAGGTGACAGACCTTAAGTTAATTAATTTTAGCATCCTCTATATTCTATTCACATCCTTTAAGCATCCGGCTGAGTATCTAGGCAACACAGACCAAGCTCCAAGGAATACAGTCTTTCTCAGCACTCTACCTGTAATTCCCTGGGACTCTTATCTGAATATTGCGGCAGCTTCTTCTTTGTGTTTCTTTCTTCGAGGATCCACCTCCGGTTTGCTTCTTCATTTCTGGACTTTACTTGAACCTGCCCTTCTGGGAGAACAGTTGCTGATGTTTGAATTTTCTGCACAGCCACCTGTCTATTTTATCACCAACTAAAACAAGTTCCCTCTTCCATGCTCTGGGGTCTGAGTCTTTCTAAAGTTTCTATATATGCATGTATATACTTAAAACTCAACCCTGCCCCCATATATTGATGTGCTCCACTCAAAACAACCTTTTTGAGGCAGGTGCAATACCTCTATGGAGCTACTGATGGGTATTGCCATCTGGCAGTTATATGGTTCTCCATTTTTCCTAACAAGTAACAATTTCCCTGACTTTTAAATCAGTTCTCTGCTACAACAAAGCACCAAAGACTTGAAGGTTTATAAAGAACAGGAAGAAAAATTCTGAGATCAAGAGGTCAGCATGTGAAGCTCAGATGAGCATTTTCTCCCAAGCTCTGTACTCTTATTTCATTGTGTCCTTCAAAGGCAGTAAAGGAACAGGAGCTTTCATCTGGCTTCTTGTTATAGAACACCAATCCCATCTGTGAGGGCTCCACTCTCATGACCTCATGTCTTATAAAGGTTCTGTATCTAATTCTGTGTTAGGGCTGAATTTGAACATAAGACTTTTGGAGAACATGTTCATAACAACATTTTTGGAAGACTCATTAACAAACACTTTGCCTCAAGTTATTTTTTATGAGCTCTTTTGAGTGTTAGCCTTTTATTATTTAAGTGTTTTTTAACTTTTTATTTTATGGGTCTTCATGTTTTGCCTGCATGTGTGTCTATGTAGACACACTTGCCTTTTGTTCACAGAGACAAGAAGAGGGCGTTGGGTGCCCTAGAACTGGAGAGACATACACTTGTGAGCCTTCTTGTGGGTGCTAGGAATAGAACCCTGGTCCTTTGAAAGAACAGACAGTGCCCTAAACCACTGAGCCATTTCTTTAGCAAGCCTGCCTCCAAAGTATTAGTCAGTGTTCTCTAGAGTAACAAAACTTATAGAATGAATCTCTCTCCCTCTCTCTCTCTCTCTCTCTCAATCTCTCTCTCTCTCTGTGTATATATATATATATATATATATATATATGCATGTGTGTGTATAAAGTGGATTTCTATATGTATATATTATATGTATATATTATATATGTATACATATATATGTGGGATTTGAAATGAATTACAGTCTGTAGTCCATCTAATCCAACAATGGGTAGCTGTAAAAAGAAACTCCAAGAAATTAGTAGTTGCTCAGTTCTCAAGGCTGGATGTCTCAGCTGGTCTTCAGTATATGCTGGAATCCTGAATAAATAGGCTCTAATGCCAGTGAAGAAATGAACTTGCTAGCAAGCTGAGTGCAAGCAGGCAAAGAACAATAGCTTTCTTCTTCCATGTCCTTATATGGGCTTCCAGCAGAAGTTATGGCTCACATTCAAGGTGTGTCTTCCTGCCTCAAGATCTAGATTAAAGGCATATGTTTTCCTACCTCAAAGGTCTAGACTAGCAGTGGATTCACCCCTTCAAGCCAAGCAAAAAAATCTTACATGTGTGTTCTTGTTTTCTGGATTCATTCCAGATGTAGTCAAGTTGACAACCAAGGATAGCCATCACAAGTCTACCCTTTGTTAACTTGACACATAATCATATCTCTTCACGTAATGATTGATTTCCAAATGAAAGCAATAACCAGGTCATTATAACACCTAAACATAATATTAATTATCCCACATACAATCACAAACACATCATATACTTAAACAGGTGTAAATAGCCATTATATATTTAACTAATTATGTCTACTTAGCATGATATAATTATCTGTCATACAACTGAAGATGTATTATAAATTTAGAATGTGTGGCAATGTCTCTTGGGGAGCATTTAGTATTTCAAACTTAAATATGATGACAATTGATATTCTAATGTGACAACACATGACAAAGAAGTTGAAAGAAAACACAGATATCTGTACAAATGCATTCTTAAAATAACACAGAAACACTCATGTCAATTGCAATGTTCCTTTCTGCTACTGGACACATAGCCTTGGCTGATATTTATAACTACCCTTGGCAAGAACCTACAGGTCTTGGCTCTTTGTCTAGAAGAGTGGCCTATACTTTCATTCCTGATAAGTATTGTGCCCTTTGCCATCCTACATGGATTAGGCGATTGTAGCTTCCCATTGACTGTAATCGCAGGGCATGGTAGCACCAAGAGAAGCCCTAAAGGCTCTCCTGCACTCCAAATATAATCTTTCTTACTTTCTTTGTGGAAAAGCAACTCAATTTCCCCATAGTAATCTGGATCAATCACCCCTTCTAACCCAGTTGTTTCTTTCTTAACCTCTTGGTTTAGGAGCATTAGAAACCCAAAGTACTCAGGGGGAAGTCTGAGCTTCCCATTCAAATGGAATGTTTGTTGTGGCTCCTGGCAAGAGTGTTCTTCCTCTGGAACCAAAACTTCTAGGTCAGCCACACTTAAGGTTGTGGAAACAGGAAGCAAAGTTTTTCCTTGTGAATAAGTAAAAGTGATAGTAACAAAACTATTCCCTTTTCTACCTCTTGATTCCTGAGCCTGTGGATCTCGGCTATGGGAAAAACCATACCTTATGTTAGATGCTGATTCAAACCCTGCTCCAGCTCTCTAGGCTGGTGCTACCTCACTAGCACTCTAACTATGTCTTTAAAGGCCATTTCATCTTTCTATCAGGCAAGCTGCCTCAGGATCGTGGGGAACATGGTTAGACCAGTGGATTCCATAATCACAGGCTAACTATCTTACTTCTCTGGCTGTGAAGTGAGTTCCTTGGTCAGAAGCAATACTGTGTGAAATATCATGATGGTGAAGAAGGCATTCTGTAAGTCCTCAAATGTTGGTTTTGTACTCAGCATTAGCTATAGATAGGCTGGCCTTGTTCAGTAGCAGTTCATGTTATCAAGGCCATGCATAACCCCCACCTCTGCTATCATGGCAATGTTTTTTATGGATCAATAGGGCAATGACAAAAATGTCTTGGGGAAAAGGCTGATTTTCTGCAGGTTCAGTCATCCTATTTACTTGATTACTGAACTCCTTCTCAGTTGAAGTCACCTTTTCATGAGGATTTACATGGGGCATAAGTATCTTCACATTCTTCATCCATTTGATGAGATCTTTCCACATATTTCTTCCCTAGATGTTTTTCTAACCAGTTTTATAATTGTGCTCTTTTCAAGTTCCTGATCATCCAGCCAATCCATAGGCTACATCCTATGAATCAGTGAACAACCACATATCTGGCCATTTTCTCTTTCCAAACAAAATGTCATACCATCTGTACTATCTGAAATTCTGTCCACTGTGAAGATCACTCTTCACTGATGTAATTTTAGGTTATCTTAGAAAAGAGTTAACATGCTGCAGCTGTCCACTTCTGGGTGATACCTGCATAACTTTCAGAACCATCAGCAAACCATGTCCTAGGCTTCTTTTCCTCAATCAACTGATTATCGGACATACCCCATGAGGCTGTAGGAACACGTTTGGCAGCAGGTGGCATTGTAACAAGTAGAAAAATCATAGGTATTTGGGAAACATCTTCTTGTAACTTACTTGCACCGTCAGGGCCTGATTGGGCCCAATCATCTATATACCACTTTCATTTGACAATAGATTGCTGAATTTCTTACTTATTATTTGCTGGTCAGATAACACCCAGCTCATCATGGGCAGCTTAGGTGACATGGTGACTTGGTGACAGTTTCCACTATGACTCAATAGCAGGCAAAGAGATGTCTTTCAAATGGAGGATAGTTGTCTGTAGATGATGACAGAGCTTCACTCCAAAATCCCAAAGGTCTCTTTGTTGTTCACATATAGGGTTCTGCTGAAGGCTCCCAACAGCATCCCTCTCTTCCAGTGACACCTCAAGTACCATCAGAATGGATTACATTCTCCAAGTGGTAGAGCAGCCTGCAAGGCAGCCTGGATCTGTTGAAGAGCCTTCTCCTCTTCCAGGCAACGCAAAAAGCTAGAAACTTTCTGAGTCACATGCATTGGAGTAATGTACCCAATGGGCTGTCCACTAAATAGGCCTCCTAAACATTGTGCTTCTCTCTTGGTGGTGGAATGGAACAGTTGCAATGATTCATTCTTCATGTTAGAAGGAATATTTCTGCATGCTTCACACTGCTAGACTCCTGAGAAATTCGCTGAGGTGGAAGACCCTTCAATTTTGGTTGAATATGTTTCCATCCTCTGACTCACATATGGGTTACTAGTGAGTCCAAAGTGTTTGCTATCTCCTGCTCACTTGGTTCAATCAGCATGTCATCAACATAGTGCAGGAATGTAATATTTTGTGGAAGAGTCAGATAATCAAGAACTCTTCTAACTAAGTTATGATTTGGGACAGGAGAGTGAATATATCCTTGAGATAAAACTGTAAAGGTATCCTTCTGACTGTGCCAACTGAAAGCAATTTTCTTTCATTGGTGCTTATGGAATCTATGGAGAAAAAGGCTTTTGTTAGATCAATAGTTACATACCATGTACCAGGATATTTGTTAATTTTCTTAAGTTAGGACATCACATCTAGTCAAGCAACTGTGATTAGAGTCACTACCTGAGTTTTTGGTAGTGAACGGTGATTGATTCTCCAAGATCCATTTGTCTTTTGCACTGGCCAGGTAGGAGGGTTAAAAGGAGAAGTGGTGGGAACCACCACCCCTGCATCTTTCAAGTTCTTTATGGTGGCACTAAGTTCTGCAATTTCTTCCAGGGTTTTTAATTTACTGTTTTCTTTGGCAGAGGGAACTGTAAAGGTTTTCCATTTTGCCTTTTAAATCATAATAGCCCTCACCCCACAGGTCAGGGAACCAATATGAGCATTCTGCCAACTTCTAAGTATATCTGAGGAAATAACCACAGGATGAGTTTGGGGACCCACTGGACCTACGGTGAGTTGGATTTCAACCAAAACTCCATTAATCACTTTACCTCCACAAGCTCCTACTTTACCTGGAGGGCCACGGTATTTCTTGAAATCTATCAGAATCAGTGTCACCTCAGAACCAGTATCCAATATAACCCAGAAAGTCTAATTGTTTCTTTTTCCTCAGTATACAGTTAGCCTTGTAAAAAGCTGTAGATCCCTCTGCAAAAAGACCCAAATGTGGTAGCTTGAAGGAAAATCCCCCCTCCCCCACTGGGAGGTTACAGGGAGTGGCATTATTTGAAAGGATTAGGACATCTGGCCTTGCTGGAGTAGGTATCACTGGGGCTGGGATGGTTTGCAGTTTCAGATGTCCATGTCAGGTCCAGAGGCTCAGTCTCTCTTCCTGATACCTACTGATCTTGATGAAGAACTCTTAGCTACCTATCCAGCCCTATGTTTGCCTGTGTGCTACCATGTTTCTCACCATGATTAATGGACTAAATCTCTGAAACAGTAAGCCAGCTCCAACTAAATGTTTTCTTCTATAAGAGTTGCCGTAGTCATGGCATCTCTTCATAGCAATAGAAACCCTAACTAAGGCATCCCCCAAAAAAAGTTTTCATTATTTTGAGTAGAATTGTCACTTGAGTGGTTACAGATGATTGATTCCACTCTTAGTAATACCTAGACTTGAAATGCTCAAGTCTATACAAACCGGCCGTGCAGTATTTGCATATAACTATAAACTTCCTTCCACGTGAGTCAAATAATCTCCAGATAACTTATAATACCCTCTACAGTGCAAATGGCATGTGGATACTTGTTAGACCATCCTGCTTTGGGAAGCATACAGTGCAAAAAACAACCTGTATGCTTTCAGTTCAAATGCAGGATTTTGCCCCTGCAGTGACTCACTTCCTCCAACCTGACTCAACCTCCCAAAGGTTGCACAGTCTCCTAAATTAGCTCCATCATCAGGGGACCCTGTGTTTAAATACACAAGCCTACATGGGACATTTCACAGAACATTGCAGCATGTGTGTCAATATGCTCTGAAGAGGGCACGGTTTTCTCTTGAATCTCTTAGAATCTCATGTCAATTTGGAGTGGGTCTATTTAATAAATAATACCAAATAATATCTTGGTAGACATCATTTGAAATATCATATACAAATGAACTCATTTTATCCTCAGATAACAACAGTTAGTTGATGAGGAGGTAGCCCCATTAAGTTTAAATAATTACCCAAGATCACTCAGATCCCAAGATTCCCAAGCCACAACGGAAACTGAGTTGCACCTTCCTCATCTGCCCAAGAGCTCTCTGAATTTGCAAATCACACACACACACACACACACACACACACACACACACACACACACACACATGCTAATTTTGATATGCCTTGACTAGCTCAATGGTTGCCTACTTCTAAACCTCCCCTGAGGCTGGCAAACACTCCCCTCCAGTATTCCTAAGTTAATGTCTTTTAAAATCTATATTTCATCTCTGCTACATTAGACCCAGTTGGGAAAGTAGCCCCTAGGGCCACTTTCCCAGATTCTTAACGTGCCGGCGGCAGACCTTTAAGTTTCATCTTTCTGTTTCATCTTCATGGTGCTTCTCTAGTTCTTTTCTCTCTCTCCGAGTCCCTTGCCTGCTCAATCTAAAATTCCCACATATGTCTCCCTGACCCAGCTATTTTAATCAAAGCAGCTGGTGGCAGGGACCCTCATGTCTGGAAGCTTGACTTTGGGAGTTGAATTAGAACAAAGCATTAGAATCACTTTCCAACAATCATGCTTTGCTCTTCAGAGGTTGCAATAGAGGAGGAAGTGTGGAGCTGCATCTTCATGCAGACAGTGAACATGTGAGGATATTTTAACTAAACCCTGGATCATAGATGAGCTCTTCCTATCTGCCTTTCACTTACTAACTTATCAAGATTTGCCTCCTGTGATAATACTCAACAGTAATACTGGTTGTGACTTTTTAATGAAACTATTGGAACTTCATGTTCAATAAAAACCACTTTTTTTATCCTTTAGTCTTCAAAACTTATAAATGGTCCTCAGAATTTCATAGACATTATAGGATACTTGTTGATTTGGGGAAATGGAGACAGTACATATTACAGTATTTTAGAGGAGCTTCCCTGCCCAAGTTCACGGTAATGACAAAAATCACAAGAGATTTAGCATTTCTAAGATGGAAGTTCATCTCAGGTATTTGAGGCTTATGATGTAGCATGTACCAACAGGCATGTCTTAGAATCATTTAACATCTTGAAAGAAGTATCTATCCAAATGTGAATTACTTAAAGATTGGGCTTCAAGGAACACTGTACACTTAGGTCATATAGCTTCATATAGTCCAGGCCAGATGTCCAGGTGTAGAATAGTAGGAGATTCTGTTCAGGATCTCCCATGGAGGCTGGCCTAGTTCCAGGTCTTCTGGGAGATATGGCAAGTGTACGGTTGGGTCAGGGCATCCTGGGGTGGATGATATAGCAGGCACTGTTCCAGATATTCCAGTAAGGCAAGAGTAACTATGTTGGCCTGGGCTTCGTCTGAAGCTAGCTGTGTTTAGAGGCTCTGTTTCCCAGGGTTCTATCATATTACTGACCAGTTCATGATGGTATTGGAGTTGCTCGAGTTTCTTTGCATGGAATTGTTTGAGTATCTTCAGGCTGCAGGAATCTGGCTCCTCTCAGAGGGCATAAACCATGAAAGAATGGGACAGAGTGAGAATTCCCCAGTGGCTTTATTTTACAAAGTAACACAGCATTTCTACAGTGGTTGGTTTCCCCTTTGAGGCTAAGTAACAGTGGCTGGAGACAACACAAGAGAATATGCAAGTGTGCAAAAACAGAGGCCATGTTGGATTCTGAAACCCCAGTCACCACTGTCCTACACTAAGATTTTGGTCTCTGGCAACAGAAGCTGAACCTAACTAGGGAAGGCTAATTAATACCAAGTGTTTGTGTATCTGCTATGCTCACTGTCAAGAAAGAGCAGACAGAGGATTTAGCTTTATGACCAAGGTTTTGTTGTTGTTGTTTGTCCAAAGTCAACAAGAAGACTGTTGGTCTCCAGTCTTCTGATGTAAAAAAGAGAATGGCAAGGGGCCAGGAGCACTGCAAAGAAACAAAGCATTAGAGGTGAGATGTAACCATGTGGGAATATAGATCACAATCAGAGTGCTAGTGGCAAGTTCTAGGATCTGTTGAAAATAAAGTAGATTAGTCACCCTACCAGCAGGTTGCACATGCTCACAGTTCATGTGTCTGATTTCAGGCTTGAGGAATATAGTAACAGTGTAGCTGCCTATCTTTCTGGAGTTCCTCACAGTTAAAAGACTCTTTCATTCTCTCATGCACTATCACCTTCACTTGTAGATGGATACACAGTCTCTATAGGCCCTATAGTAAGGTAACTATTCAAGTTCATACATTGTAACTTCAAGGATGAAATCCAGGCTATTTAAGCTTTGTATAGCACTATATTTGTGTGTGTCAGATTCCTTGAGCACATTTATTCCCAACACAGATAAAGCCTATCACTCATGATAAATGTGGAGAAAATAGCCTTGACCTCGAGGGTAGAACTGAATAAAAGTCATTCATAGAACTAAATACTTGAGCTGCAATATCAGAATAGAATAGTAGTAACTGGTCATTTAATCAGTGTATTAGTCACGGTTCTCTAGAGAAACTGAACTAATATGATTTAATATATATTTTATATATATATATAATTACAGATATAATTATGTAATATATGTATTATATATTATGTATTTCAGATAGCTAGATGATAGATACATGATAGGATGGATGGATGGATAGATAGATAGATAGATAGATAGATAGATAGATAGATAGATAGATTTATTAGAATGGCTTACAGGCTGTGGTCCAGCAATGACTGTTTACTAATGTAAAGTCCAGGGATTCGGTTGTTGTTCAGTCCACGAGGCTAGATGTCTCAGCTGATGTTCAGTATCTGCTGAAATCCTGAAGAAGTATGGCTTCAATGTCATTGAAGCAATGAACTTGCCAATGAGAGCCAACAGTCAAAGACCAAAGCTTCCTTCTTCCATGAACTTTATATAGGCTGCCCACATAAGGTGTTCCTGGATTAAGCAAAGGTGCTCCTGAATAGCATCGTCCCTCATACGCTCATTATTTGAATGCTTAGTCACAGAAAAGTGAAACTAAAGAAAAAGATTATAAGGATTAGGAGGTAAGGCCTTGTTGGAGTAAGTTTGGCCTTGTTGAAGAAACTGTGTCTCTGGGGGTGGACTTTGAGATTTCAAAAGTCTAAACCAGGTCCAGAGTCTCTTTCTGCTTGCTGATTAAACTCTCAGATACTTCTCTAGCATCTCACCTGCCTGTCACCATGCCCCTTGCCATGATAATGATGGACTAAACCTCTGAATCTGTAAACAAACCCTAAATTATGCTCTCTTTCATTAGAGTTTTCTTGGTCTGTTGTCTCTTCAAGGCACTATAACAATGACTCAGACATCTTCCCTCCTCAAAGGTTCTGGATAAAAGAGAGTCTTCCCACTCTGCCATACTCATAGAGTAATGCCTTGCCCAGCCATTATCAGAGAAGCTTCCTCCAGCATCCGATGGGAACAAATACCTGCAACCAGACATTATGTAGAGATTGTGGGACCTTGGAACACATGGCCTTAAATGGGATGTCTCCATCAAATCCCTCCTCTCAGGGATCAGTGAACCCTGCAGAAGGGAAGATAGAAAGAGTGTAAGAGCCAGAGGTAGTAGGATCTACCAAGAAAATAAGGTCCACTAAATCAGCAGGATCAATGGGCATATGAACTTCCAGGGACTGGGGCAGCATGTACAGGGCCTGCATAGGTCTACACCATGTCCTTTATATATTTCAGTTTAGTGTTTTTATGGATTCCTGGCTGCACAAATAAATGGATTGGTTTTGTGCCTTCCTTGAACTCTTTTACTTCTGTTTGTTTATCCAATTCAAATGTGATTTTATTTTATTTTATTTTATTTATTTAATTTTATTTTATAATTATCCCTTAGAAGCCTGTTTGTTTTCTAATGAGAAATAGAAAGGGAGTAGATCTGGCTGGGAAGAAAGGTGGGGAAGAACTGGAAGTCACTGAGGGAAGACAAATCATAATTAGATATACTTTTTGTGAAAAAATCTATTTTCAAAAAAGGGGATGGAAAGGGTCTTTCTACTTCAAATTATTTAATTTAAAAAATTCCTCATAGGTATTCTCAGCCCATAGGGTTCTTAGGACTGACGTGTTAACTCCAGATGTAGTCAAGGTGACAACCAAGAGTAGCCATCACAAGTCTACCCCTTGTCAACTTGATAGACATCATATCTCCTTATGTCATGCTTAATTTTCAAATGAAACCAATAGCCAGATCATAATGATGCTTAACTATCATTATGATAATTGAATTGGATAAACAAACAGAAGTAGAAGAGTTCAAGGAAGGCATAAAAAACAAACCCACTAATTTACACAGCCAGGAATCCATAAAATCACTAAACTGAAAAATATAAAGGACATGGTGCAGACCTATGCCGTGTGATATAACTATCCCTTGTACAACCACACCACACTATAAATTTTAGAATAGGTAGCAAATCCTTTGAAGCATATGCTTTCTGTATCTCAAACTTGCGTGATAATCACTGCTATTCTCTTAACTAACATTATTTTACATGATAAATTGAGGAAGAAAACACATATCTGCAGAAATACATTCTTACTAACATATGACAGAAATATTTATGTCAATTGTAATCCTTGGTTCTGCAACTGGTCACATGGCCTTAACTGGTATTTATAACAACCACCTCTATTAGCCATTCTGTATTTCCTGCATTATGGAGAAGCAATCTCCTCTGGATCAATCAACCCCTCCCCCCAAAAAAACCTGGTTACTCCTTTCTTATTCTGTTGGCTTATGGGCATTAAAGCCCAAAGTGGCCAGGGAAAAGTGGAAGTCTGAACTTCCAGTTTAATGGGATGCTGGTTGTACCTTTTAGTAGAAGCACTTCCCTCTCTGGAATGAAAACTTCTAGGCTAGCCACACTTACGGTTTCAGGAACAGGAAGCTCACATCTTCCTAGTGTGTCATAGGGAGCAATAAGGAGTGAAATTCTTTCCTTTTCCACCCCTTGATTCTGGAACCTTGAATCCAGGAAAGTTATATGGAAAAATTATACCACACATTGAATGTGGGGTTCTCTTCTCGCTCAGGCCACTGGCCACTGGTCCAAAGGGAAGAAGGCAGCAGAGTCCATGAATAGGGTTTTAGATAGCCTGTGGGCACAAAAGGAAACAACCCAACAGGATTTGGGGAGATGAATCAACTTTACTTGGGTGAATCAAGGGTTACTGGGGAATCAATGTTGGGGAAGGGAGTGGGAGTATCCAGGGTCAACGAAGGTCATTGACTGAAGGTACTAAGATACCTCATTAACAGAAGGAGGCATTCCAGGAATCTCAGGTGCTAAATGAATGGGTTCTTATCTAACCAAGGCTATGCAACATTCTACAGGTAGAGGTGTGTGGGGCTTTTGAGCTCCTGGACAAGGTCAGAAAAGGAGTAGCCCTGATGGTAAACAGAGTTCACCATTTTGTGCCAAGGTCAGAAGGCTTTCTGAACAATGGTAGATTTCAATCTTAATTAGCAGGGTTTCTCCATATTTGAATGCAGATTCAAAGCATATACTGTCGTCTGGAAAACCCTGCCCCAGCCCTCCTGTTGCTACCTCATTACCACTATAACTATGTCTTCAAAAGATTCCATCTGTCTATAAGCTTCAAGCTGCTTCAGAATGGTGGAGAACTTGGTAAAACCAGTGGATTCCATAATCATGGGCCAACTGTCACACTTCTCTGGCTGTGAAATGAGTTCCTCAGTCAGAAGCAATACTGTGTAAAATATGATGGTGGAGAAGGCATTCTGTAAGTCCACAAATGTTGGTTTGGGCAGAAGAATTACATACAGGAAAGGCAAATTCATAACCAGAATAAGTATCCATTCCAGTAAGGACAAAACATTGTCCTTTCTACAGAGGAAGTGGTCCAGTATAGTCAACCTGCCATCAGGTTGCTGGCTGGTTACCCAGAGGAATGGTGCCATATCTGGGTCTCACAGTTGGTCTCTGCTGTTGGCAGGTCTGGCACTCAGCAGTAGCTGTAACCTAGTCATTCTTGGTGAGTAGAAGTCCATCCCATTGGCCATTGACAGAAAAGGCTGGGGGAAGAGGCTGATTGTCCACAGAATGGGTCATCCTATCTTCATGACTATTGAACTCTTCCACAGCTGAAGTCATTTTTTTGTTGTTGTTAATAATTTACATAGGGCACAAGTATTATCACATCCTTCACCTATTTAGACAGATCTATCCACATATGTCTTCCCCAGATATCTTACCAATTTTCCAAACTTGTTCTTTCCAAGTCCCTGACTATGCAGCCAATCCATTGGCTATAGCCCATGAATTGGTGAACAATCCTATGAAGAGCCATCATAGTCAGTACCATACAACAACTAAGTACCACTCTTCTGGTGCCTGTACTCTCTCGGTGTTCTGATGCGTACAACTCTTAGCCTTCTGGTGCCTGTACTCTCTCGGTGTTCTGATGCGTACAACTCTTAGCCTTCTGGTGCCTGTACTCTCTCGGTGTTCTGATGCGTACAACTCTTAGCCTTCTGGTGCCTGTACTCTCTCGGTGTTCTGATGCTGAACAGACTACAGAATTTTTTAAAATTCCTTTTTGAAGTATTAATTTAACCAGTTCAGTTAATTCTGGGATTAAACTAATCATATGCTACCATACCCAGCTATGAATGTCATTAATAATACATCTCTCCTAGAGAACTTCTGGGAATGACCAATTTACACAATTTTGTGCTGTATTATTTCAGTTAGGGAAGACTGATTGACTAAGGACATGTGTTGAGTATTGAAGTTCCAGAAGAAAACTTTCATCAAAGACATGGAATGCAGATGGTAGCCACATGTCTGAATCTGTTCACTCAGGATTCTACCAGGGCAGCATGTGCCGTTCACTGTACTGGTTCCCTAGTAGTTAATTGGTAGGTAGATGGCTGCTAACCTCTGGAGCTTGTAATGGAGTTGAAGAAGAAGTCTTGAAATATGCAATGGAGTTATCATGTAATGAAAAAATGGTGGTTAATAAAGAGAAGCATAGAATTATTAGAGAGATGGCCCATACCCACTCTCTGTGGGAAGCTCATAGAAGGTTTTATCCTAAAAGAGCATTTTAAAGCTGGGTCTGAAGAATTAGGGAGAAGTATGGGGGAGTGTGCCAGACCAAGGTCTAGATGATAAGAATTTCCTCCCTAGAATAACTGCATCGTGGTGAACTTGTGATGAAGTAGTATAGCATATTCATTATCTATTCTGAAAGCCTTTCAACCCTGGCCGCGACATCACTATGTGATTCTTGCTTACAAGACCATGTTACAGCAGGGAATGGTGGGGCAACTTAAACAGGCTCCAATGGAAAATCATCAATCTAGCAGAAAACATCTGAAAAATGCACTGTTTCCAACATGTTGTCAGGCAGAAAAGAGGATGGCTCCCTGTGGAATTTTCCCTTGAATTAATTGTTCAGCATCTTTATCCCAGTAAGGCTAATCTTCATCTTGAGCTCAGAAAGAAATCTCATCCTCACTGTCTTCTTATCTGCCCAGAAAGCCTGAAGAAAGTCTCAGTGCATGTATCCTTAATTAAAAGAAGCTACTATCATCTTGTTATTAAAATACCTTAAATTAAGCTCCGATTCTGTTGTTTTAATGCAGATCAATGCTTAACAAAAAAGCATAAGCCTTATCCAGCCCCATTAATCTGCTCCAGCTTTAATCTCATAGTGCTCTGTGCCTACATTCTCTGAGGTTTCATATTGGCTTATTAACACCCTCACTCCCTGAAATGGTATGTGACACGTGGTGAGTGTTTCATAAATGTCTACTGACATGACAGTGGAGGCTTAAAAGAAATGGTGCATAACTAAGCATTTAAAACATAGCTTAAATACATAGTTTTGGGTAAGAATAAAAGCAATGAGAAATTTAAAATAGCATATTTACATAAATTTTTAAATGCATGCATTCATTTAGTCTATCCACATTTTATGAAACTATTAAGTGAAGCAAATTTGTTAAGGAGAATGAGTGGCTGCCCACAAAAGGAGTTGAGCTGGGGACAGGCAAGGACCTGAAAGGTTGAAGACAGTGATGAAAACAGTGTGTGAGCTGAAAGGTGTAGGCTTTCTGTCTCCAAGTTCCTAGGAAACAGTGTGAGACACAGAGAATGTCTTTCCCCATTCTTTGTGACCACTTGGAATGAACATATCATAGCTTTGAATGGATGGATGGATGTTGGATGGATGGATGGATGGATAGGTAGATAGGTAGATGGATGGATGATTGCAGCTAATGTGGAGGAGCTCACATGAGAAGAGATGTTACAGATGGATTTTGTGAGGATGAGTAGGAAGGGTCCAGGCTAGGTGAAGGGGCAGAAAATCTGACCAGAAAGAGAGCACTCTTGTATGCTGAGTCCTAAGAGCTGCGAGTTCAATGTTCCCAAATCATAGATGTGTCCCTCTTTCTTGGAACTGCATATAGCTAGTGTGTTAAGTACAGGGGCCTCAGAGTGAGATTGTCCTAAGATGAAGGCACAAAAGTGGTCAGAGGTCTAAATGATTCTGGATAGTATCTTGAATTTCCATGTTTGCAAGGGGCTGGGAAGATCCAACTAGAACCTACCTCTGGATTTTAAACCACTCTGTCTCTCTTGATCCTGGCTCCCGTTACTGCCCATTCAGTTCCTATTTCCTCATCAAAGTCTTTAGTCCTATTCCTAAGTGAATTAGATATATTTTGTCCTTATTTATTTTTAATGTGTATGGGTGTTTTTGCATGAATGCATATAAGTGTATTAGTTGTAGACCTGGTGTTCTTGGAGGCCAGGAGAGAGCCTCAGATTCCCTGGAACTGGAGATGTAGATGGTTGTGATGTGCAGTGTTGGTGCTAGAAATTGACCCTGGTCCTCTACAAGAGCAGCCACTACTCTTAACTGCTGAGCTATCTACCTATACCCGAATTGGATGTATTCTCTTCTTAGGAGCCTGTATATCATTTGTCCTTTTGAAAATGAACGCAGCATATTCTTACCATGTGTATCTCTTTATATCTCTTTTGACATTTAATTAAATAGGCTTCAAATATCAAGGTGACAGAAAATGTCAAGTTATTCAGCTTTTAGTGTGGGTGGGTTGAAGGTGAGAGAGGAAATTCTATTTAAATGTGACAGTAGCATCATGTAATATAGGACAGAAACAGAGTGCAGCTTTTTTGTGCCGTGTTATCAAAGAGAACAGTATAGCTTGGGGGACACAGAGATCAGAGAGTGATCTTGGGGCTCGTGTCTTCCTCACTACCCCTAGTATCCCTTTGATCTTTGCAGGTCTAGCAATTGAGATCACAAAAGCATAGGAATCACTGAAGGAGTTGTCAACTACAACATAAAAAAGAAATCTGTATTTAGCTTTGGATATATGATCTTCAACATGTGGAAGATACACCTTGGATATGAATCACATTGTTTCATTATTTGAAATGAAAGATTAATAGTATCAGATAGAATATGAAAGGGAACATTCCCTTGTATGCCTGAACTTCATTTTGTTACACACTACGACAATTTCTAAATGTATCATTTTTCAAGCCTATTCCTACTAAAGTCTGTTATAAGGATGATAGTGTTTGCTAAATCCATTTTGTAGTTGAACCTTTCCCTGTCAGCTCAACCACAAATTTAGAAGCAAACATGAGGATCATTTCTGAAAATTAAAAAAAAAAGATTTTGTGAGTGGGGTAGCTCAAGTGATTTGGCGATGTGCCAACAAAAATGTTGCTTGCTTTTTTCCTCTCTTGTACCTGCACACCCACACCTCTTCCTGCCCCACCTCTGTCTCCTCCAAACCTTCCCATCAACCAGGACTTTATCACAGGGCTTCAATGGTTTTCTATGGAAAATACTTGTGAAAATATTTTTTGTGACTAGAGTATGTGTTTCCAGAAGCCTATGCTTGATCATCTCTTCCCAGCAGCTCAATGCCTGTGTTTGATAGTCCTGGTCTTCTACATCATGTCCTGTTGGCCAATGCATAGACAACCTTTGCCTCCTGTAGGCCCAGCGAAGAGGAGGGATGCCTAAAAGCATGTGCTTCACTTGGGATAACATGGTGACCAGACACTGACACGGATCCCCAAACACCTCCATTTCAAATCCCTCCAATTACTTCCAACTCACTGCCTATATAGAAAACCTTTTAATTTGAATGTTAGTAAGGACCTGGCCATGTTTCTTAGAGAAAGTAGCCAGAGTCCTGATATAGGTTTCTGTCATACCAGGATTAGCCAATAAGTCAGAGTGTAGACAGAAGAAATGTACCCATTCCAAATTGTTCTCATTCTTTCCCGTGTTTCTGTTTGCAATATACTGAAATATTGACTCTTTTTATCCTTTTCTACAAGAACCCTTGGAGTGGCATTGGCAAGGTTTTCTATAGTAGTGGCTGATAAGAGTGACTTGGGACATGGTTGGATAATTTTAAAACAAAGACAAGATGGCTGCCTTGGAGTGTATAAGACATATTAAGTATGTAAAAACTTGTGTAGGGTCTGACATATGAATTTAGGATCTATTGACTCAGATATAATTATCTCAAGCTAATGCCACTGGTCCTGAGCAGTCTATTAACAGCTTTATTACCCACAAGAGGAGAGGATGTGTCTGTAGTAGCATTCTGTTATACTCTGGATTATGAGGAGTCACTCAGCCTGTCACACACTAACTACAGGCTATGGGTGGGATGCAAGTGGCTACTGAAGGTTGGGGAGTGTTTTAGGATTAGTTGCTGCATAAAATATTTACAAAGATAAGCTCTTTGGGTAGTAATGAAACTGCAGCACAGGCAGACGCAAAAACATTTTATAACTGCACAGAGCTCAGAAAAGTGTATCTATGTGCTCTCCCCTACATGTTGCCGTTCCTCATGACAATCCTCCTCACAGTTCTCCTCCTCCTCATAGTCAGTCCTCCTCACAGTCCTCCTCCTCCTCATAGTCAGTCCTCCTCACAGACCCCCTCCTCCTCATAGTCAGTCCTCCTCACAGACTCCCTTCTCCTCATAGTCAGTCCTCCTCACAGTCCTCCTCTTCATAGTTAGTCCTCCTCACAGTCCTCCTCCTCCTCATGGTCAGTCCTCCTCACAATCCTCCTCCTCATAGTCCATCTCCTCCTCACATACCCCCTTTTCCTCCTTCCAGTCAGTCCTCCTTCCAGTCAGTCCTCCTCACAGTCTTGCTCCTCCTCACAGACCCCTCACAGTCCTCCTCACAATTTCTATCCTTCTCAAACCCTTCCCATCCACACAATGCCCCTTCTTCCTAACAGTCTGCCTCCTCCTCACAATTTCTTCTCCCCACAGTCCCTCCTCCTCACAGTCCCCCTCCTCCTCACAGTCCTCCTTTCTCACAGAACCTCATACAGTCCCTTACTTCACAGTTGCTTTCTACCCTATGTTTGGTCCTGGGGCTAAGTCCTTCATGTTCTCAAGAAGGTTCTATGGATTGCCCATTGGTAACAGCAAAAGTGTTACAAGGAAAGTTATCTAATGTAAAACAATCTTTTGAATACAAGGAAAAATCACTATGGATTTTCATGTACATGTTTATTTGCAAACACTCTCTAGGCTTGTGTATTTAGTAACTAGTTGCAGGTAATTTTTACAACTAACATTCACAAAATACCAAGAGCACTAAATTCTTCCCTAAAGTCATGCCCAGTTAACAGTACCAGACTTGAGTTTGGGTTTTCGAGCATGCCTTTAATCCAATCAGAAAGTGGTTTGATGCTCCAGTAACATTTGTACCTCTCTTGCCCCAATGCTCAAGGATCACTATGTAAGAGATGGCAGAAGAAACAGTTGTAGGAGCCAGTTATAGTGGAGGACAGCTCCAAACATTTTCCAGACACGACAGGGGCCTTGCACACATGAATTCAGTATTGCTGTGAGTGTACATATAAGAACAGCACAAGATGAAGTCAGCCAAATGCCAGCATTTATGGGAGAGGGCCTCATGAAATCCCATCCCTAGCTGAGGAGCTATCATTAGCAATGGATGCTGCTGGAGGATGGAGCGTGTCAATTTTCTTCAAGGGTAGTGAATGGCCCTATACCTGTGTACATGTTTGGTGGCACTAAATCAGCTAAGAGTACATAAATTTGGGCAGGGAAGAGAGGCAATATAGGTGAAAGGGGGAGGAAGGTGGGTTTAATAAAAATGTATTAGATGTACGTATGAAAATCTCAAACTAAAATTTTAAAATGTAAACATAGAAAACCTATACATTTTGTTTTCTAACAAAATCCCAGCTTCTGTTTCTATCAAACGATTTTTCAGGTGCGGCCACTTGATCACCGTTGATAGAGGCTTTTCTGATGACCCCTCATGCTTCTACTGTGATGAATCATATTTTATATTGCAGCTTTGTTAAATGAATCTGCTCTAGATTAGAGGGCTGAATCCCCTGCTGTAGAGAAGCAAGATTCTCTGCTCTTTCTTTGGTTTTAGCATGGGATGGAGTTGTAGCATTAGATCTGTATGCACAGAAGTAGAATACAGAGCACTTGCACATAGTGGACACTTCCTGCTTCAGTATACAAACTGTGAAGAACTCTGTCGACTGTGTCCCTGGTGTGAGGTAGATTTTTGTCTTAGGGTTTTTTTACTGCTGTGAACAGACACCATGACCAAGGCAAGTCTTATAAACCAAAAACATTTAATTGGGGCTGGCTTATAGGTTCAGAGATTCAGTCCATTATGAAGATGAGATCATGGTAGCATCTAGGCAGGCATGGTGCAAGCATAGCTGAGAGTTCTATGTCTTCATACAAAGGCTGCTGGTAGAAGACTGACTTCCAGGCAACTAGGGTGAGAAGCTTAAGCCCACACCCATAGTGACACACCAACTCCAACCAGGTCACACCTATTCCAACAAGGCTACACCTCCAAATGGTGCCACTCCCTGGTCCAAGAATATACAAACCATCACAATGGTCTTTCGTGGATTAAATTGTGCAAGAGTAAAAATAAATCAGGAAATACTGATACAACTTTGGCCTGCTTTTTCTTGAAATTTCAGTAAAATTCCATTCTCCAAGTTTAGACCAAGCAAGTCTTTGAAGAAACAGCTTCATAGTCATTGAGAATCAGAGACAAGAAGCTTTATGCCACACCTTCTACAGAACCATTGGCTTGCTGATCTGAGGTAGAATCGCTTGTCGTGTCTCAAACATTTCTAGAACCTTCTTTTAACAATAATTTTGCAGACACAGAAATTTGGATCTTTTATAGACCCTCCAAGGGGTTTCTGTTATAGGCTAGTTTAGTCAATCCTGCAGAAATTAGCTCAATGTTCTCTTGAGTGTGTGTGTGTATATGTTTCACACTATGACTCTTCAATAGGCTTAACATTATTTATAGGTCATGTGTAAGAATTAGACAGCAGTGAAGAAAAGAAGGAGAGGAGGAGTCTAAGGAAGACAGTTTGAATAATACTCACTTGGGAGAGGAAAGCACTCACTCACAGAGGTCAAGGTATGGCAGTTAATTTTCAACATCAGCCTGGCTTCATTTGGAGTCACCTAGGAGACTCACCTCTGGGCTTGTCTGGGAGGAAGTTTCAGAGAGGCTTAAGTGAGCAGGAAAGACTCACCCTAAGTGTGAGTGGCATCATCCACAAATTGCGATGCTAGGCTAAATGGAACTGGGAAGGTGGAAGAACTTAGCCAAGAACTAGCATCTGTCTCTCTCCGTTTCCTTACTGTAGACACCGTGTGCCAAGAGGCCTTCCTCTCCTGCTGCCATGTCTGCCCCACCACCATGCACTGTGTCTCTCCAAATACAAACCCAGGTAAAATTACATCTTATAAACTATCTTATACCTTGTTAGGTATTTGGTCCCAGCAATGAGAGGGGTAACCAATACATACCTGCTATAGCTTTGTGTAGGTTTATAGTGGGTGCATAGATGCATGTAAGACACCTAAAAACAGTACACACACATCGACCCTGACTTCTTCTTCTGAGATCTGTCAAGAGTGTCTGCTTGTATTTACCTGTAGACTGCACACTGGCAAGCTTTCCAGAAGCTTCTAGTTCTCCACAGTAGTTCCATTCCTTTCCTCTTCTTAATATTCAACACCCATATTAATATTCCTTTCTTAATAGTCTTTTGCCTCATTAGATTATAAAGTCTGTAATGACAGAGACTGGGGCATTAGGCCTTCAATACTTAGAATAGGGTTTGGGAAGTAGGAGATGTTAAGATAAGCTGTCAAGTGTAGATCTTGAGATATTATTGAAGTTTATAGATATTGAAGAATAATCATGAAACTATATTATATTCCTACCATAGGTTAAACACTTGCATAAAATTGTAAATTTATTCATAGCAAAGAAGGTGTTTCCATGACTGAGCTCCTGTCTATTGTTAATGTTTGTGACTTTTTCCAAACTTTGAGAACTTAAAATTTCAAGTATTTTTTTAAGATTTATTTATTTATTAATTATATGTAAGTACACTGTAGCTGTCTTCAGACACTCCAGAAGAGAGTGTCATATCTCATTATGGATGGTTGTGAGCTACCATGTGGTTGCTGGAATTTGAGCTCAGGACCTTAGGAAGAACAGTCAGCGCTCTTAACCACTGAGCCATCTCTCCAGCCCATCAAGTATCTTTAATGAGAATTATTGTCTTTGTAATAATTAAGCCCTGACATTTTAAGGCTTTGGCCTGAAACCAGCTATTTTTAAAGAAAATTAAAGAGAAAGATCACACTAGACCCTAAGACTTTGAGATTGTGGTGATCTGAATGAAAATGGTTCCCAAAGTCTCATAAGGAGTGACATTATTGGAACTGTGGCCTTGTTGGAGTAGGTGAGGTCTTGTTGGAGGAAGTGTGTCCCTGGGATGGGGAGTGGAGGTGGGGTGGGGAGGCTTTGAAGTTTCAAAAGCTCAAGCCAGGCCTAGTGGCTCACCATCTCTTCCTGCTGTATGGAGACCCACCTATAGAACTCTCAGCTGCCTCTCCAGCACCCTATCTGAGTACATGCTACCATGCTTCCTGACATGATAACAACAAACCACACCTCTGAATTTTAAGCTAGCCCAAATTGGATGGTTTTTCTTGATAAGAAATGCTGTGGTCATGGTGTCTCTTCACCGCAACATAACCCTAACTAAGACAGACAAGGTGTTGGTGACTTGTGACAGGAAGAGCCAACTGGAAGGTGGAAAGATCAACCTCTCCTGGATGGAATTCTGTGATAGAATATTGGTGGGGAAATGGACTTGATGGGCAAAGCAAGGACAAGACTTCAGCTTCCTACTTCTGGCTGTGTGGTGTGTGGTAGAGCTCACTTTGACACAGCTAACGCAAGCTAGACTTTCTGTCAATTGCTAACACAGAGACATGTGCACACAGTCACCTGTGCAGGGGCATTGAGCATCCTTTAACTGCTCTGTGTGATGTCCTGTGGAGAACCTCCGGGAAAAGTCATTCTACTGTCTGATTTTTAAATCAGAAATGTGAATTTCTTCAAATTTAGAGCCTGTCTAATTCTTTGGGCTCAGATTCACAGACAGATTTCTAGAGGATAGTAATATTGTTCTAATGTGGCAATACAACTTGTATATTATGATATTGCTTGATGTTTTATCTGTTCCAATCTGCATTCAGCAATATATTATCAAGTAACCTCATTGTTAAGTATGTTTGTATGTATAGAAAACCCATTATTTGAATGTTTAAATATTTAGTAATATAAGCAGTATTAAATGGACAAATGTAGCTGAGCCTTGCATTAGTTTTCTTCTATTGTTGTGATGAAACACTGATTAGGAGTAGCTAACAGAAGAAAGGATGAAGGTTCCAGAGTGTCAGCATCCTTAAATCAGGAAGCATGGTAGCAAATGGAAGGCTGACATTTTGACACACAACCCCAAAGTGGAGAGAGAAACTGGAGATGACACAGGTCTTCAAGCAGTGACTTACTTCCTCCAACAAGATTGTGACATGTTCTAAACCTCCCCAAACAAAACCACTAGTGGGGACCAAGTGGTCAGATACATGGGTCTATAGGGGACATTCTCAGGCAAACCACCACCTCTAAATGTAAAGGTGTATTGTTATGACTTTAGAAAATGATTCCCTGGTTTGTTACTGAGACAATGAAGAAAAATATCCAGCATCCCACTGAAATTTAACTGTAGACTGTTATAAATGTGGATACTAGACTGACATTTTACACCTGTACTTATGTCCTCTCCTCCCTTCCTCTCTGCCTTCCTCCCTCACAAATACATATACACATGTAAAAGTATAGTTGTGTTTATTACACATTGTGAGATTGTCTATATACTACATGAATTCATATGTGTATTTGAGTAATCATATACATGTAGCTTAGACAAATGTGTACTATCAGCAGTGAAGCTTTGACTTCATTGTATGAGAATAAATACTATTATTGATGGTCACTACTTCACATTGTCTGTGCCCAGTTCAAAGTAAGAAAGGCATACTGATGCAAGTTCAGCAAGACTTAGTAAGAAGAGAGAGTGAGACAGCCAAGAGCTCCTGATGTGAGAAGCAATACATCACTTAATTCCCTGAGACTTATACAGCACTTCCTCTGCATCACAGCATTTTAGTTAGCTTAGGATAACAATGTCTGATGTGTTTTGTGCTGTACATGCTTCACTAGAAGAGGAAGCTGAGCTTAAAAAATAGATACAGAAATTATCATCAACTGCTATGTATTTACAACTACTACCACCCACACAGTAAATAAATATTTAATCCATACACCAACCCTGGAAGGAGCTAAACATTTTTTTTAACTCATTCAACTATTACTTAGCACACATAATGCTCCACAAATGAAATATTATATGTTCTTATTATTAAATTTGCTTTAAGAGCTTGTAAACAAGTCTGATGACTTGAGTTTGAGCTTCAGAACCCACTTTAGATGAAAGAAGAGAGAAAACACCAAAAATTGGGCACCATGGCTTATGCAAATAAACCAATAAACAAAAAATTGATAAAATGTTACCTAGTGACATGTGATATGAAAGTATACAAGAAAGAGAAGAGGTTGTGCTTGTTAGTTTTAACTGTCAACATGACACAACCTATAATCACTTGGAAAGAGATCCCCTCAATTAAGGAATGGCGTGTAGTCATGTCTAGAGGGTGATTGTCTTGATTGTTAATTGACCGAGCCCACTGTGAGTGTCACCATTCCCTAGGCTAGGCTGTGAACTATGTGTTTACTTTCTTTGTTCTTGTACTGATTAGTTCCTGCCCTGACTTTTCCAAACTAATTGACTGTAACTTGCAGTTTAAATAATCTGGGCTTCCTTATGTCACTTCTTGTCATAGTATTTTATTATAGCTATAGAACAGTAGAATAGGAGTGAAGAGGAGACAAGGTGGTAGAATTTGGTATCATTTTTAACAAATACAGTACTGTTGTTTGAGAGAGGTCAGTGTGTATAACTGGAAAGGAAGACATGATGGAGAGAGGACTGTGCTTCTGAGGGAATAGAGCCCAGTGTTCAAGGGACAGGAGAGTGCCCTGAATGATCCTTAGAACACTATGTGCTAATGTGCTAGAGTTAGGAGATAAGTCAGACACAAATGGCTCAAAGGACATGCAGTTGACCCGTGATGCCTAGAACACAGTGTGTCAATGGTGGGCTTGTGAGATGAGGCAGACACAAATGGAATGAAATCAGACCTGAGCACACCCTCTGGAAAGTTCTGAATGGGAAACTGGTATGAATCTAATTGGAGTTTCCAAAAAGATCCCCTTTCTCCCAGTGCATCCAGACTGGGGGCCAAAGGCAAAATGAGGGACATCACTGTGGAGTTGGCACCATCAAATGGGAAAGAGGTGATGAGGAGAATACTGGAGCGATGGAAATGGACATAAAAATGTTCTGGATGTTGTGTGAACTAGACATCTGTGCCTGGGAACTGCTAAGGAAATCGTACGACGTAACCAGCCTTGGAGGAAAGCAAGCATCCTCAGACACAGGCCATCCTGGCCTACAGTTCTCAGCAACTTCCATCTCTTCTTGCTGTAAGAAATGACACGTACTAAATAAAAGAAAATTTTGAGTGAGATTTCAATTGCACGGCATTCATGATATTTTGGGAAATTATATTATGTGCTATATTACATGTTGGGGAAAAAAACAAACAAACAAGAGTGACAGCAAGAAGCAAAGAAAACAACAGCAACTGCAAATGTTCAGAGAGCCTCTGAAGAGTTCTTTCACAGGGTGAAAGGAGGATCTTGTTTCCCATTGGTCAAGGCTGTCAAAACATCCTCATGTGAGGAATAATTTAAATCTAGGAGAAGGAATCACAGTTCCCCCTTTGATTCTGTGTGTGCAAAGAGAACACTGTGCATACTGTACCACAAAACAAACATATTGAGCTGTCTCCTCATAGCCTTGACCACACAGGTACATGCTAACCTTTTCTAGTGATCTTATATGAAGCGATAGCTCAGGAAATGCACGCGTAAACACAAGCACACAGTGACAAAGAAACACATAAAGACACACTAACACAAGCAGACACATTAATACAAACATGCATGCACAAACACAGTAACACACAGATACACTGTAAGGAAAAACAACCACAAAGACACAGTAGACACACATACAAGTATAACACACAAATTCATGCAAACAGACATACAAACACAACATCACCACAAACATTCCTGAAGCTAGTGACACTGAATCTATTTTTATTTATTTATTTATTTATTTATTTATTTATTTATTTATTTATTTATTTATAATACTAGTGACAAGCCTCTGGCTTGAATACCAAGCCTGCTCATGGGTGGCTGAGCAGAACTTCAGAGAGAACTGAACTAAAAGGAACTGTATCCATGCGCGTCTTCCCAGCTAGTACTGTGACATAGTCATTCTGAGGATGTCCATAGCTCTAGAGCAACCAAGTCTGGACTGAGAAGACAGAGCTGTGTCTGAATACACTTTACAGCCAGTTTAAATTCTGGAAGACATTCACCATTGGCAACAGGTAGATGACACATATAAAGTATAGGAAAGTTGGGTAGCTCAGGATAAAGTCCAACTGAGGTGAAGGCAAGGCACAAGAAGAACAACTCCAGATAGGTGGGGACCCCTTCTCCTAAAGCCTGGCCCTGGGAGAAGCTCTGGGCCAGGCATGGCCTGACTCTGGTAAGAAAGCTCTGACAAGTGCTAAATTTAGCAATTATACCTAGAAAGAACATACACACATACATACACACATACAGATACAGAGAGAGAGAGACAGACAGAGACAGAGACACAGAGAGAGATAGACACACATGGGTGTGGGATAAAAAGAGAAAACTGGACTACACATGTGACACCTGGTGTGTATGCTTCCTTAGGGCTCCACGTCAGCTCACTTTACTGAAGGGAAATTACACACCTGGGCCAGATATAATCATGTGATGACTGCAGAGGCAGAGCTCCACAGCAGCTGGTCGCTGAAAAGGTCAGGGCAGCAGCTTTGGCATGCAGGAAAGCCAGCAGCCATATCCTGAACGAAGAAGGAGAGAATCCCCGAGGAAGGCATGTGAGAAATGACTAGGGGAAGGGACAGATCTGGCCTTTGTCCTCTGGTCACAAGGTAATGGGTTGTGCCAAAGCTTGAAGGAGCTAGCCTAACACCCTGAACTCCACTGGATGTACCCCAAGCCCAAGAAAAAAGAATGAAGAAGAGAAGGACTGTTGGTAAAGGGGAAGGCTGTGTGATATACAAAGGCCTCATCCCGTATTTTAAAATATCATTTACACAGCATTTTAAGCACATATCCATACCATATCTGGTTTGTTTATAACTGAAGAAGAGGCTCTGCGGAGGCCTTAGCCTTTATACAGCATGGCCCTGAACTCTTCAAGTCTCCTTCTGACCTGGCCCACTTCCTCCTTCAGAAGCATGTCTAATCCACTGTTCCCACCTTTGCTACTGTCTGCATGCCTCTCCTTACTTCTCTGCTCCAGAGCACAAGAACCTAGAATCTCTACCAATGCCCACCCTCAGCAGATATTAAGTGGACTCCGGCCCCTCCTTGCTTAGATTTCGACCCATGCAAACTTTAGAACCCATCTCTCCTGCTTCATCTTGGCACATTTGTGGACAATTTGTTAGACCGTATGTCTTTTATTAGGAACAGAATGTATTTAATCAATCTAAAATCAAATTAAACTGCTAGATGCATTAAGAAATGGGACAGTTGATTCCATTCCTCTAGATGCTTTTCCATTTGATATTTAGATATGGAGAAGTAAATCTCTCTGATTTTAGCCCTGGGGCTGATGTGATCGCAGTGACTGATGCAATCACATCGACTGTGGTGCCTGCTGTTACCGAAGTATGGAAGCCACAGAGAAACAAATCTGAGGACAAGGATGGAGAATTTAATTTAGTACAGATAAACAAAATTTGAGATTCTGGGAACCATTCCAACTGATGAGACACAGAAAGCAGAGATGCAAAAGGAGGCTCAAAAAGAAGCCCTGACACAAGACTGAATGTCATCAGCACATGCTACTGAGGGAGGCACGTTCTCCTTAAAGAAGAGAGGGCTAAAAGACAACCAGAAAACAGAAAACACAGGTGGGTCTCAGGAGACAATAAACTGGAAGGAAAAGCTGAGGACACCAAAAGTTTAGACGAATGAGAACCGATACCACACCAAAAGAGATTTCATAAAGATGCCCATGGGAAATTCTTCTAGCTTGTCCAACCAGAGCCGTGTACCAATTATGATAAAAGAGCTGAGTCTGGTGACCTGAGTGGTGATTAGTGAAGCTCAGAACAGCATCAGCCAATCAACATGGAAAGTTTTAAAACCACATAGCATCTGGAAGCATTCATCATACATAAACTCTGAATAGAAATGAAACTAAGGTTGAAAGAGAGGTGTAAGACATTAACCAAGGGGTGTCATTTACTGGTTTTCTCTTAATAAGTTCTACTAGTGGCACTGGGCAGAAGCCTCTGGTAAGGGCAACATTTCTTTAGATCGATGCATAATGACTGAATCGAGGTTCCAGGAGGTGCCTCCACAGAGACTCCTCTTCAGGTTATAAGCAAATTATACATGATAAGCAAATTAGCTAGATTTTAGAAATTTTCAATTAAATTAACTATTTAATATTTTTCGTGAAAACTCAAAATTCTTTGGAAGTGTGAACTCATTCATTCTTGTTACAGTTTGTTGAAAATTAATTTATCATTAATTTTTTTCAGTATGAAAACATGCTAGCTCTTAGGTCTATCTCTTGAGTTCTCATGAAACCAATAAGTAAGTGTGTGTGTGTGCGATGTGAATAGTTACATATAAAATGTAATAGTATTATTATATATTACATTAGCTGTCACACACAATGGTTCCCATTGCAATAGTTAAGATTGCACATACTTAACTCAAGGCTATAGAAAGTATAGTCTGTTGCAGGAAGATTTAATCAGGGTGGATTCATAATAGCCTGAAGGACAGACAGTTGCATCCAAAGTCTTTTCAAATATATTCACATAAATCAAAGAATTTCCATTTCCTCAACACAATAGAGGCTGTGTTTTTGCAATAGGATTTGAAGGGTAGATGGGTAAAGGCTGCTCTCTCTGAGGAGCAGATGGGGGCAGGAAGCTGTCTTTTACTAAATATAACACAAATGCCAAATTCAGGAAGAGTCTTAGGTTCATAAAATAGCACAGAAAGCATGGTGGCTGACAGCCTGAGGGTCTGCAGAAAAATAGGCTACTATGTACAAAGGTCAATTCAGAGCTACAACTGGGGCATTTTAGAATTCTAAAGCTTAAGGATTTAAAATAGTGTCACAAACTAGAAACCTTGCTACTCAATACTGTTCTGAATTACCCCTTTAGAGGGTGGCTTCTGTTTCTTAATAATCCTGGTTAGAATTCGGCTTCTCATTTTCAAGCTTTTCCAGCTATAGTTTCTACTGTTTTCCATCCCAAGTATAACTGAGAAAGAAGTGAATTCTGTGCAGTGGGTGACATCCAGCATCCCAGTGCACTCTCCAGACACTACAGAATCCTGGTTCACTCCCCACAACAGCCCACCACCCCAGCACACTTCTGCAGCACTGCAACCTCCCAGCCTATGCCCAATATTGTCCTAGCATTCCTACCCACTCCAGCTCTAAGCTGACAGTGTCATCATTCATTTTACATTGGTTCAAATCTTGACACAGGGCTATAGTATATAAACGGTGTAGAACAGTGGTTCTCAGTCTTCCTTATGCTGCAACCATTGAATAAATATTGTGGTGACCCCCAACCACAAAATGTTTCTGTTGCTACTTTATGACTGTAATTTTGCTACTGTTATGTATTGAAATGCAAATAAATACCTGTATTTTCTGATGGGCTTAGGTGACTCCTGTAAAAGGTTTGCTGGACCTTCCAAAGGGGTCAAAAACAGCAGGTTGAGATTCGCTGTACTGGAAGTTCAATAATTAGCACAATGCGGCTTCTGAGAGTAAAGGGGGTGCATGTGGTTTCCAGGTTTGAGGCTGAAGGCTTTGGGGACTGATTCATTGAGTTGCCTACTTAGGAAGATATGGGGGTTCAGTAGCAAGAGATGATTATGGCTTGCAATTTCTTTTTTTCAGGCTAGTGTACTCAACATTAAAGCTCATTTCTTACCCCCATTACATCATTTCATCATCACAAGGGGCTTGCCCCATGCCTCAAATATGCTGTCAATTTTGTCTCTGATTTCCCGCTCTATTTCTGAAAGATCTTCTTATTGACACTGCTTCATGGAGCAAGGATACTAAAGTCACAGTCTGAAGAATGTCGAAGAGCCTCCAGCACAAGGATAAGGGCACACCACCTTAAAACAAAGGAACAAATGAACAAAAACAGACTTTTTTGATGAACCATTTCCAGTTCTTCCCCTGCATCATGCATCCAGGCATAACCTCTGTTTATTTTTGGTTCAATTATGGCTGTTCATGAGATTACTCAAGGAGACCCCCTCACTTTCTCCTGGGGAGCCATGAAGCACCACCCTCCTGCCCAATACTCCAAAGCACCTCCTCCCTTGCCCACCTGTCACTGAGCATGAGGTCTGTGTGCCCCTGTAAGGCATAGGTGACATCCTCCGGGGCTCCTACACTGTGCTGGCCTCTCCTGTGGTTCTGGGTGTTAGATGCCATGACTCTCACACCCACAGAGCAGGAGTCCCCTCTCCCCTCTTCACCCTAGAGGAGCTGGAGAGCATTACCCTTCTCCACCTTGGCCAAAGCAAGAATACCTTCCTTGGCTTTTCTTTATCAATTTGTGCTCCTTATCTTACTGTACTATTTATTGGGGAAAGTGTTTCCCTATAGCATAGACAGAAATTGGAATTGTACTCAGCTCTGCTCTGTGTTTTCTCTGGGGTCTGTTATGTCATTTTGGAGATGTAATGACTTAGCTTTTTACACTGAGTGTCTTCATATTTTTGCCTTTTGAAACATTTTGGATAAATTATATTTTGATCACAAAGATGCACTTTCTTTGTAGGATGGAAATACTCTTTTGGTCTATATACAACTCAGGAAAATTGCACCGAAAAGAATGTTTGTAATGGATTGGTCCCAAGGAGACAACACAGCTGTGGTTGATAGCCACACAAGTCTCTATTCTGTCTGCCAGCTGATGGTGACATGGATACTCTGTACTCTCCACCTCTGGCCTCATAAGCATGCCATGATTCTTATTAATACATTTTATCATTTTGATTGGCTTATGTAGCTAGTTAGAAGTTAGCATGCTTGAAGTTCATTAGAGATAGACCTCTCTCAGTTACCAGAGAAGTATCATTACTGCCACTTCTTAGAATGTGAAATACCAAGTAAGAGGATGGAGAAAGATTCAGGATATCTGCTTTTAAAGATTTAAAATGCCTCTCAAAGAAATAGCAACGGCTCAGAAAGACAGGAGAAGGGTAGTATACCAGGGTTTTATGGAGCCCATGAGAAAGTTATGTCTTTCAGTAAAGCTTGGCTACATATAGATTATTTTCTTGTTTTTTAATTCTTCTATGTGCCTGTTCCAATGTGCGTGGGCATGATTTGTTTTGAGACAGGAGTTTTTGGTGGTCTGGAAGTTGCCTGGTAGGCCAGACTGGCTGGCTAGTAAATTGCAGAGATTCCCATGTCTCTTTCTTCCCCAGGGCTGGGATTAGCATCACATGCTACCCTCCACAGGTTTGTTTGTTTGTTTGTTTGTTTGTTTTTAAACCCCGAGTTCTAGATAGAGAACCCAGGTTCTCATTGTTGCAAGACAAATACTTTACCACCTGAACTCTCTTCCCCAGGCTCTCATTAATTCTTTTCAATGTCTCTTACATGACTTTTGGCCAGAAGAATGTGATCTGAGTTGTATTTCTGGTCCTGGGTAGACATACTCTCCAAAGGATTGTGAGGTTAACATCTAGTAGAAGTCATTCAGTAAAGGACAAAGACAAACCATTCCCCCTTCCCTGAAGTCTCAACCTCCTGGACATGAAACACCCCTCAGGAAAGCTGTTCCAGAAACTCTAAGAAACAAAATAAAGCCTTCCTCACCATGAAGGTCAACACAATGGTCTCTCTGGCCATTGTCTATTCTCTCTCTCTCTCCATGAGAATGGTTTCCTCTGAGTACTTCCTTCAGCCAATCCCTCTCTTATCACTCCTTGGTAAACTCTGCCTCCTCTACTGTGCTTTGAGTCTCTACTGCAGAGAACACAAGGGCTGGGTAGGTGAGAGCCCGCACCCAGAACACTGATAGTCAACATTGGCAGCAACATTCCCCCAAAGTTCGTAGGTGAAGCCATGGATGTAGCCACCACATTGTTCTCAGAAGGGACATTTTTTTTTTATTAGAGAGTTTCTTCATTTACATTTCAAGTGTTATTCAAAAGTCCCCTATATCCTCCCCCCACCCTGCTCCCCTACCCTCCCTCTCCCGCTTCTTGGCCCTGGTATTCCCCTGTACCGGGGCCTATAAACATTGCTAGACCAAGGGCCTTTCTTCCCCAATAATGGCCAACTAGGCCATCTTCTAATACATATACAGCTAGAGACATGAGCTCTGGGGGTTCTGATTAGTTCATATTGTTATTCCATCTATAGGGTTGCAGACCCCTACAGCTCTTGGGTACTCTCTCTAGCTCCTACATTGGNTTCATAAATTCATTGTTTTTAATAGCTGAGTAGTACTCCATTGTGTAAATGTACCACATTTTCTGTATCCATTCCTCTGTTGAGGGACATCTGGGTTCTTTCCAGCTTCTGGCTATTATAAATAAGGCTGCTATGAACATAGTGGAACATGTGTCCTTGTTACCAGTTGGAATATCTTCTGGGTATATGCCCAGGAGAGATATTGCTGAATCTTCTGGTAGTACTATGTCCAGTTTTCTGAGAAACCGCCAGACTTATTTCCAGAGTGGTTGTACCAGCTTGCAATCCCACCAGCAATGAAGAAGTGTCCCTCTTTCTCCACATCCTCGCCAGCATCCTCTGTCACCTGAATTTTTGATCTTAGCCATTCTGACTGGTGTGAGGTGGAATCTCAGTGTTGTTTTGATTTGCATTTCTCTGATGATTAAGGATTTTGAACATTTTTTAAGGTGCTTCTCAACCCTTTGGCATTCTTCAGTTGAGAATTCTTTGTTTAGCTCTGTAACCCATTTTTAATGGGGTTATTTGAATTTCTGGCATTCAGCTTCTTGAGCTCTTTGTAAATATTGGATATTAGCCTCCTATCAGATTTCAGATTGGTAAAAATTCTTTCCCAATCCGTTGGTGGCCTTTTTGTTTTATTGACAGTATCTTTTGCTTTACAGAAGCTTTGCAGTTTTATAAGGTCCCATTTGTCAATTTGTGATCTTACAGCACAGGCCATTGGTGTTCTGTTTAGGAATTTTACCTCTGTGCCCATATCTTCCAGGGTTTTCCCCACTTTCTCCCTTATGAATTTCAGTGTCTCTGGTTTAATGTGGAGGTCTTTGCTCCACTTAGACTTGAGCTTTGTACAAGGAGAAAGGAATGGATCAATTTGCAGTCTTCTACATGTTGACCGCCAGTTGTGCCAGCACCATTTATTGAAAATGCTGTCTTTTTTCCACTGGATAGTTTTAGCTCCCTTGTCGAAGATAAGGTGACCCAAGGTGTGTGGGTTCATTTCTGGGTCTTCAATTCTATTGGTCTACCTGTCTGTTGTTATACCAGTACCATGCAGTTTTTATCATGATTGCTCTGTAGTACAGCTTAAGGTCAGGCATGGCGATTCCACCAGAGGTTCTTTTATTGTTGAGGATAGATTTTGCTATCCTAGGTTTTTTATTATTCCAGATGAATTTGCAGATTGCCCTTTCTATCTCAGTGAAGAATTGAGTTGGAATTTTGATGGGGATTGCGTTGAATCTGTAGATTGCTTTGGGCAAGATAGCCATTTTGACTATATTAATCCTGCCAATCCATGAGCATGGAGGATCTTTCCATCTTCTGAGATCTTCTTCAATTTCTTTCTTCAGAGACTTGAAGTTCTTGTCATACAGATCTTTCACTTCGGAAGAGACATTTTAAACACAAATTTTAGCTACCTCCAATTCCTGTTGCATTTTTTCTTGTTGGATTTTTCTTTGATAAAGAAATAATTTAGAGATGTGTGAGATGAGTAAGAATATTCAAGTCTCAAAAGTCTACAGCAGAGGTGTTACCAAGGTTTAAGGTCAGATCCAGGGTCCTAGCAGGTCCAGGAAGATAGATGTGGCCCCCACATTGGGAAGAGGAGCAAAGAGGTCCAGTGACCAACGCCCCAACCAAGTCCTTCTTAGTGTTGTTTCCTGAGGTTCAGGTTTAAACAGAGAGCAAGGGGTCTGCATATCTCAGCAGTCCTGGTCAAGGTGTGGTCCCCTTCACCTTGTAAGTGGTCTGACCAGTTGTTAGGACTGTATGAAATCTTTTTCCAGGAGATAAGCCCCTCCCTCTCTCTGACTGGTATCAGGATTCAGCCATTTTCTTCTCCTAGCATGAAACTCCAGGGGAAATCTTGGTCCTTGGGTAGCTTGTCTCTAAGTCTGACAGTCAAAGGAAGGGGTGAGAATGTCTCTACAAAGCATCTTTATTCCTGACAGAACTGCCAAAGACCATCCAACCAGTTCCCATCCATGTGTCGTCTTAAAAATAAATATTATTTTCTCTTTACACTGTATGAGAATATTAGTTTACCACATTCTGATTTCAATCCATGTGTTGAAAAGATTGCCTTGAATTTATTTAGTATTCATTGAATAGTACTTATTGAACACTACTGTCTTAGTTGGGGTTTCTATTACTAGGACAAAACACCATGATCAAAAAGCAAATTGGGGAGTGTGATGGTTTGAATAAAAATGGCCCACATAGGCCTATAGGGAGTGCCACTGTTAGGAAATGTAGCCTTGTTAGAGTAGGTGTGGATTTGTTGGAAGACATATGTCACTAGTGGGTGGGCTTTGAAGTCTCAGAAGTTCAAACATAGACTAGTAGATCACTGTCTTTCCCTGCTGCCTGCAGATCTGATATAAAACTTTCAGCTCTTTCTCCAGCACCATGTCTGCCTGCACACTGCCATGTTTCCCACCATGATGATAATGGACTAAACCTCTGAAAATTAAGGCCAGCATATTTTTCTTTTAAGAATTGCCATGATTATGGTATCTCTCTACAGCAATAAAACACTAACAAAACAGGGAACAAAAGTATTATTTGGCTTATACTTCCACAGCACTATTCATCATTGAAGGGAGTCAGGACAGAAGCTCTTCAAACAGGGAGGATTTCGGAGGCAGGAGCTGATGCAGAAGCTATGGAGGGTGCTTGCTCCTCGTGGTTCATATAGAACCCAAGACCTCACCCACAATGAACTGGGCCTCCCATATCAATTACTAATTAAGAAAATGTCTTAAGGCTGGACTGTATGGAGGCATTTTCTGACTTGAGGTTTTTTTCTTTCAGATAACTCTAGTTTGTGTCAAGTTGAAATAAGATTAGCCAGCACAGTATCCTTAGAAATAGTAAAATTATTACCGTATGGCTCTTTTCGTGGCTTATTAATGTATACTCTTATATTTTATACACAATTCTTAGTGAATACATAGTAAAGCAGCTGAACTATTGCTCTCATTAATTCTATTTTCAGCCCCTTTGCTGTGCTGGCAAAACTGTTTCTGAAAACAGGAAATATAAAAGATGTTTTTCAGCTTTTCCAAAATGACCTCATGATCTTGTCTGGGTCTCTCTTGACCTTGTAGTAGATCGTGATTTCTGACCCACATTCATGCATTCTCCCGGTATTAACAAAGAGAACTGGTTCAGTTTCAACTCAGGGTGAAAGTTCAAAGAGGTAGAGAAGTTCAGGACACTATAAATTCCTAATAGTATTTCATTCCATGACCACAAGTTGCTGTCAGTTTTTAACGTAAAACTGTAGTATCTAAACCCAATGAAATTTATTGCCCACTGAATTATTTTCAGTGTTCATCCAGTCCAAGACTATGATATCAATTCATTCATTCATTCATTCATTATCTACTGAGTAATTATTGTGCTACTTATACAACTTGAGAATCTGTTTTCCATTTGACTCTGATCATATTATGTTTGTTACATTTGATGAAACACTCTAACCACATATCTGTGCATAAACATGCTTGCAAGACTCCCTTTGATGGGTCAATGGAGCTACAGAGTACACAGGACCTCCCCAGTGCCAAAAAGAGACATTTTTCATGTGCCGAATGCTTTTTGGTATCTTGGAGGGTGACTCAATACAGAATACCACAGTTCCCATCTATCTCTTTGAAGAGAGAAGAGGAACACAACCAACAATGTCCCTAGTCAGATCAGAGTGGAAGGGGCGAAGGGGATGAGAGAATTGTTCCCCAGAGAGAAGAGAAGGGAGGGTGGGATTGCAGTCCGTGTTTATAGATGTAGTGACTGGCATGCAGGTCCACAGAAAATACTTCACTAAGACTTGAGGACACTGTGAGAGATTCTGCTCTTTGAGCCTGGGTGACAGAAGGCTTACAAACTCCTAAAAAAAAAAAAAAAAAAAACACTTTTGTGGAAAACATGATAGACGTTTAAAGAGCGAGGGAAAGAAAGAACCTAGGACCACAATGAGATGAGACCAGCAATGAAGGAGAATTTGACTCCTAGGCGATATCACTGAGTGATATCAAGAGTGATCCCAAGCCAGGGCCATACCCTTATACTCTGACTAGAGATGCCAATGAAGGATTTTAGTATATCATTAGTATTATGCTATTAGGCTAAGTCAGCATTGTCTGTTTTCTAAGAGGTACAGTATTTCTATGTTGCTAATTTAATTAGATGGTAATTTATTCCTTTGTTAGAATGATTGAGAATATAACATGATGTTCAAACGATATCATAGACTTCATAGTTTACTTCAGAAAAGCTAAGCACAGAGCCAGACCTTGAAAGAGTAACAGTTAAGCAGGCTGTGTCTCACTTACAGTTGCTTTACATTGTGCAGAACAGTGGCTTTGGGCAGCACCTTGCCTGGTGGATCTCATTGGCTCCAATGTGCTGAGTAACTCCACTTCAGTGTCAACTCCAAGATAGGAGGACTCAGTGCCTTTCTGTGTATATAGACTCTACCCCATGTCAAGAATCACCAGGAGGCACAGACTGGCAGACAACATAGTCCTAAAGGTGAAACCAGTCTTGCCTTACAAATCTATCAAAGCAAATTGATTTAAATTCTATCAGGAAAACCAGCCACCAAGACCCTACAAAGAGGAGGACACCTGACATTGCAGTGCTGACAACCCTACACCCTGTCATGTGAGCACCTGGTGAGCACATCATGGGACCATCAGGCTGAGAACTCCTAAGTGTTCCCAGTACCCAGTTCAGAACAGGCCCTGCAACTGACATGGTCCTCCTGAACTGTGTCCATCCACTCATCCATCTGGATCTTGTCTTCCATCTCATCTCTGTGGCCCTGTGGCTCTATGGTCCTAACCCTTCCATCTACAAGTGGATTCAGCCCCATCAGCTTGGGTCAACTATGCCACCCTATGGCTTGGCTCTGGGGTTCACTCACTTGTTCTCCAGTTGCCCATCCCTGAGCTGTCTCTGCCCTTTATTTGTCCTCAGCCTTCACCGAGTCTCCTTTGGACTCCTTGACCATGATAACTGCTTTACACCTTTTGCCGGTGTTCTTTTGCCTATATATGTACTTATATATTAGAATTGGAATAAAAGAAACGAAGTTTGCCAATGGACAAGTGTCAAGTGGGGTCAGGACTACTCAGAAAATTGGAGTTAACAAGATCCGTGTGAATTCATCACTAGTCATTCTGATATTTTGGAAAGACACCATCTCACCTCATGACAATAATGGTCCTAGATGCTAAGGAGATGACAAAACAAAAGGAGTCCTGAACCCTCTTATGTCGCATGGAGTCCAGCAGGTATGCTGCTGAGGGAGGTAATGCAAAACTAGATGTTCTAGACACCTTGAATTTAATGTGGGCCTTGGTTACTAATATGTTATCAGAAACTATCATATTTTATAAGAGCATTAGTTACCTTCTTATGGAGTTGCATTTTTTAGAATTTAATTTTGACCATTAGAGGTAAAACTAGAGCTGCCAAGATGGCTCAGCTGGTTAGGGTGCTTGCAGTCAAGTTTGGGGGCCTGAGTTGGATTTCTGGAGCCCATATGGTAGAAAAGGAGAACAGAAAGTTGCCCCGTGACTTACACACAACACTCTCTCTCTCTCTCTCTCTCTCTCTCTCTCTCTCTCTCTCTCTCTCTCTCGTGCGCACATATACACAAAAACACACACGTAAAAAAATAGAAAAAATAAACTTGAAACTTTTCTTTGCCTATAAAAAGAAAAGTACATTGAATATTTTTCTTAAAAGGCCCCAAGTTCTAGCTATTCTGTTTGGCTTTTTTTTCCCAGGTTACTCAAGCTGGCAAAAAGGAAAGGAAGAAAGGAAGGAAGGAAGGTTGGAAGGGAGGAAGGAAGGGAGGGAGGAAAGGAGGAAGGAAGGAAGGATAGAAGAAAGGAAGGAAGGAAGTACTCATTAGTCAGTCAATCAATTTTGCCTATAATGCTCTGTAATCTTAAAATATTCCTTAGCCCCAAACTCAAGATGGTAAAAATAGACAGCTAGCATTACCAAGAAAAGCCTTCTCCACACATTCTCTTCTTCCTGCTGAAACATGTGTTGCAACTCAAATTAGATGCAGGTGTGTGTCCATCCACACAACAGATGGAGCCACGGGAGCAAACCAGTCTAGCAAATCACTCTTAGGAAAGCACAGGCACTCAGTGGTGATGATGGCCTAGCTCCCATGTAACAAGTATACAACCTCCCTTCTCTGTGGATGGAATTAAGCCACAAGACACAGAGACTGACGATTCCAGGACCTAGTGCAGCAAAGGGTGGGGCATCCTTTAATATCTTTCAAATATCTAGTATCTTTTCCTCTAAGCTGGCGGGTCATTATTATTTTGTTTATGGAACAATCCAACTCTGGCAACTAGAATAAGCCAGTTTCATTTACAGCGAAGCATCCTATTGTACACAGAGTGTGAACTGTGAAACATATCGTATTGTACATGGAGTGTGAACTCTGAGTATTTCACTGCTCACATGGCACCTTTGGAGGGATAGAAAAATTATGTTACCATGAGGATAGCGGACATTGAACTCAGGTCATCAGGCCTTTAGTGGCAAGCACCTTCACTAGCTGAGCTCTCTTGTGAGTAAGGCATGGAATAGCCAAAGAGAAGGCAGCTGTATTTTATGACGGTTAAAAGTGCCTGTTTTGTGGCACTTCTATATCAGGAGCAAAGGTGCCAAGAGGGCTTTTCCAGCTATGACACGTTCACAGAGTGGAAACCCTGTGTCCTCAGAGGACCCTGACTATATTTGAATGCCATCAGCACTGTGGTTTTAACCACTCCCTGTGGGACTGTTGAAGAGGATCATGGGAAGAAGTACACTAAAAGGAAGATTTGATCCTCCATGATTAGAGAGTGGAAAAGGGTTAACCACCTCATGAATATAGCATAAATATACATCTAAACTCCTACAAGAATAGTAAACATGGGCTGGCAAATGGCTCAGTAGACAAAGCTCTTGCCTGGCAAGGCTGATGGTGGTTACCTAAGTTGCATGCCTGGAATCCACTTAAAGGGGGAAGGAGAAAACTGACTAATAAAGTTGTTCTCAGATATCTACATGCACACTGTAGCAAATATATGCTTACACTTGTACCACATGCACACACACACACACACACACATAAATAAATAAATAAGAATAACAAACCTACTTTTTGGGTTCATTGTCTCCCAGGTATTTGCCCTTTGCATGTCTAAGTGTGGAGACTGGAGGTCAGCCTGGATGTTCTATCTCAGAAGCCATCTGCCTTACTTCTTTAGACAGGATTCTTATTGGCCTGGAGCTCATCAATTAGGCTAGGCTGGCTAGCCAGTGAGCCTCAGAAATCTACCTGCCTCTATCACTCACTGCTGTGACTATAAGCACATGATATCCCCCACCCCTGACAGTTTTCTTGTGGGTTCTGGAAATAGAACTTAGGACTTGTCTTTGCAAGGCAGCAATACATAGACAGAACCACCTTCCCAGAACAGTTAGGGTTATTTATAAAGGATTAATCTGGCCCATCCATCCTCCCCTCTACCCATGTAAGGCTCTGCCATGTTTCGATGCATCAAGTAGACCCTGGCCACATGCTGGTGTGCTGGTGTGATGGCACGTTTGTTTTAGATTTCTGGTCTGCAGATATGTGAGCTAAAAAACAACTGGTCACTATAAATCCCCTGGCCTTCAGTGTCAGTAATAGCACAAAGGATGTTGTAATGACAGACTACTCCCAGAGTTCTATATAAATATGACCTTCCACCCATGAGCCTCCCTATACCTCTGTGATTGTGCTTTCTCTCCGATGAGCCCCTGCCCTCTCCTCAGGCTCCTCCAAGTGTCTTCTCTTCCTTCCTTTTGTAACTTGGAGAGCCAGGTCAGATTCACTTCTAAGGAGCTTTTTCACCTGAGAAGGTGGTATAGGCTTTCTTCTCTGCTGTTCTTGTCATAATACTTTTCACATTTTATGATAACTGCTTACATGTCTATTCTCTGTAGCATTCTAGACCCAGGAAGGTAAAGAACAAATCCTTCCTGCTCCTTTGACATCTTTGGTGTCCAACCTGGTGTTGAAACTGATTAATTACTGCTCTTTAAGTAAATGATTGGCTTAAGAGAAAATAGAGGCCAAGCCACACATGCCATTTTTTTACTCAGACATTAGAATCTCAGAGCCCTGGCTCTTCGGGGAGTCACATGATGATTAGCCTGAGCCCATCACGTAAGTCCTGAGATGCTGACTGTTACCAACTTTGCCTCTTCAGTTACAGCATTAGGACATTTGTCCTCACCCTGCCTGTCCACACTCTCTTTGGTATCACTTTCACCATGATGGTGTGTCCACAATCCTTTTCTAGGAAATTATCAAAACTAATATAAATTAAGAAGTTACAAACTGAGGAAACTCTATCTCCAAGTTCCCACAACCCTAGGATGTGAAAATTCAGTGGCTTTTTTAAAGCAGTAAGTGGAAGACTCCTCTGGACATCTTTTAAGTCCATTTATTATTAATAAATTATTCATTTAAGTGTTCTAATCTCAACTGTAAGAATGTATTCCCTTCTTTTGTTTTCCTTTTAATAAGTGTGTGTGTGTGTGTGTGTGTGTGTGTTGTACTGCAGCATGTGAGTGAACATCAGAGGATGACTTTCAGGAGTGGGTTTGGTTCTCTGCTTCCACTGTGCAATCTGGCTGTTGAACTCTGGTCATTCGGCTTAGTAGCAGAGCGCTATTACCAGCTGAGCCTTCTTGCTGACCCATCTGCCTCCCTTCCTTCTTGCAAGAAACCACAGGGGAGCAATCAACATCTTCATCTTGCATTTGTAAACATCTCTACTTTTAAATTAAGACCAATAGTCAAAACAAAACTCTTGAGCAGCTGCTCTTGGGTGGTCCCTAGAATTACAGCTAGAGTTTATTGTTGCCAGCTTGCTGAGTCGGGATGTGTTTAGGACACTTTACATGACTTCAGCGCCACTACGGCTATGTATGCTCCTAGGATGGCGGAATGATGATAGTTAAGTTAACTAGCGCTCAGGGACACTGCAGCACATGAAGTTAAGCTTATGACTTCTCCTTCAGTGGCTAGAAGAAATGCATGGTCTCAAATGAATAACACTTGGGGCTGGAGATATCTCTCCAGATCACTCTAAGTTAATAACAGTTTCTGCTTTTGCAGAGCCTGAGCTTAGTTCCCAGCATCCACACTAGGCATCTCCTAACCACCTGGGGATGCCAACGCCCTCCTCTGGCCTTAGAGGAAACCTGCACGTAGTCATGCACAGAGGCACACACACATATAATAATAATAATAATAAATCTTTAAAACAAGAAACCAACATCTTCTTTGATAAAATATGTAAGGAAATAGAACTTCCACCATTCAAGCAAGCATTAAAAAAAACTCCATGGCAAGAGAAATGACTTTACAGGTCAGAAAAGGAGATAGTAATCAGAAGTAAATAATATCCATGCAGAGAATCCCCTATCTTGTGACATGTCTTCTTAATGTTTGAAAACTAGAATGACCTGAGTCTTTTATGGCATCAGGGAAATCTTCAGTGCAAAGCAAAACAAACAAACAAACAATTTTGCTGCTATGTATAGCATTGTTTTTATTGATGGCATTTAGAGTGATTTTGATGGGTACCAACAACCTATAGCCTGACCTTAGGTCTCAGGCTCCTGCTTCCCTGATTCAATAGGGAAACATGGTGATACATACTTTATACTGCCTTTAGTAATGAAAGTCTCCTCTGGCATTTCTATACATGAGTCTCAATCAGACCAGGAATTACATGTTTAAACAACAAAAGAGTCAGTGTGGGACCTCTTTCCTTCTTTGGAAATGAATCTCATGAATCAGGCTACTTAAACCACAAGCTAAACTTGCAAACACTGCATTCTGTTGATGGGTATTAAATAGCTCACTAACTGAGTTTGAGCACTACCTCTTTCTTCCCAGGGTATTCTAACACTTTCAACTGTGATTTATGGAAATAATACTAAGAATTTACCATTCACCTTAGAACCCATCGATGAAGCATTTATGCATCTGTTATATAACACCAGAAGCCCCAGGCCACACTGGAAATCAAATCTACCTTTAGACTGTTCTACTTTTCAAGCAATATTTTCATATACTAATATTCATGAAGCACAGACTTCATAGCAGACAGACACTGCTATATGTTATAGATACAGTTTCAGAGATGACCCCAGCATAGATGCAGCTAGGGTCCTGGGAGGTTAGTAAACCACAGAGAGAAGGCATATTGGACACGGTAAAATACATCCAATACAAGGCAGCATGACCTGGTGTGCACAAAACAAGACAATGGAGACAGAAGGCATCTACCTATCACTGTAGGAAGCTGTGCCAGCTTTGTGATAGCCAACTGTTCACAAAAGTCCAGAGTGAGGTTTTAGTGGGTAAGTGGGCAAGCACAGCAGTGTGTGTGCATGAAAACCCAGGCTGTTCTTCATGGTAATATTTAAATGAATATTTTATACCTGCTAAATAAGTTGTATCTCAAGACATGCCAAATGGTTTGCATTGGTGGCTTAATCCAGGCTTTCTTAAGGCTCAAGGAGGAAGCCATATGTTTCAAATGGTAAGGTTACTTTGGTCTTCCTTCATGTAGTGTATAGGCGTTTTGATGAGATGTTCGGTGTTCTAGAAGTCAAGAGTGTGGAGTTATGATCAGAGTTCAAATCTAAATCTGTCACATTGAATCTGACATCAAAGGTCTGCAGTTGGAGCCTGTGTTAGTGTCTATTGCATCGGCGAAATACTATGACTAAAAGCCAGCTGAGGAGGAAGGATTAATTTGGCTTATACTTCCACACTGATAGCCAGCCTAGCCTAATTGATGAGCTCCAGGCCAATAAGAATCCTGTCTAAAGAAGTAAGGCAGATGGCTTCTGAGATAGAACATCCAGGCTGACCTCCAGTCTCCACACTTAGACATGCAAAGGGCAAATACCTGGGAGACAATGAACCCAAAAAGTAGGTTTGTTATTCTTATTTATTTATTTATGTGTGTGTGTGTGTGTGTGCATGTGGTACAAGTGTAAGCATATATTTGCTACAGTGTGCATGTAGATATCTGAGAACAACTTTATTAGTCAGTTTTCTCCTTCCCCCTTTAAGTGGATTCCAGGCATGCAACTTAGGTAACCACCATCAGCCTTGCCAGGCAAGAGCTTTGTCTACTGAGCCATTTGCCAGCCCATGTTTACTATTCTTGTAGGAGTTTAGATGTATATTTATGCTATATTCATGAGGTGGTTAACCCTTTTCCACTCTCTAATCATGGAGGATCAAATCAAAGGAAGTCCGGACAGGAACTCAAACAAGGCAGGAACCTGGAGGCAGGAGCTGATGCAGAATGACTCTTTCTGTGCCATTGAACTTCACAGATCTTAATTCCCTTAAATAAACACCTTTCAGGGCTACAGAAGCTCAACTGATGGAGGTCATGGAGAATTGCTGCTTACTGGCTTGCTCCTCATAGCTTGTTCAGCCTGCTTTCATATAACAGCCAGGTCCACCAGCCCAGGGATGGCACCACCCACAACGGGTTGAGCCCTCTCCCATCAATCACTAGTTAAGAAAATATGGTACAGGTTGGTGTACAACAGAATCTAGTGGAGGCATTTTGTTTATAGAGGATCCCTCCTTTCAGATGACTTTAGCTATTTTTGACTTTGGTGTCAAGTTGACAAACAAACAAACAAACAAACACAAAAAAACCCAACTATCCAGCACAGAGCTAAATATCATCCAAACAGCTGCTTTGGATGCACTTGTCTTAGTAATCTAGTGGTTCCCTATCTGACTCTCCAACTCCTAATGTACCTTTAAAAATTTTTTAATTTTAGTTGTATTGATGTACATTTGTATGTGTGAGTATGGGCACATGCACATGGGTGCACTCATAGGCAAGAAGAGAGTGGCAGATGCCCTGGAGCTGGAATCATAGGGACTGTGTGCTGCCTAGTGTGGGTGCTGGGAATTGAACTCAGGTCCTCTGTAAGAGCAGCAAGCATTTTTGGTTTTGGTTTTGGTTTTGTTTGGTTTGGTTTTCCAGACGGGGCTTCTTTGTGTAGTAGCCTCAGCTGCCCTAGAACTCATTTTGTAGACCAGGCTGGCCTCAAACTTACAGAGATCTACCTGCCTCTGTCTCCCAACTGCTGGGCTTAAGGCATGCATTACCATGCCTGGTGCAGCAAGCACTAAGCCATCTTTGTTGACTAAATAATCTTGCTGTGTTCAAAAGGGATCTTGTAGTTGTTTGAAGAGGTTTGGTCCCCATAAATCATGTGTTTGAATGCTTGGCCATATAGGGTGGCACTATTAGGAGGTGTGGCCTTTTTGGAGGAAGTGTGTAACTGTGTATGTGAGCTTTGAGGTCTCTTATACTCAGTGCAGGAAAGAGCCTCCTCCTCGCTGCCTGAAAAGACTGTCCCCTCCTGTTGCCTTTGGATCAAGAAGTAAACCTCTCAGCTCCTCCAGTACCATGTCTACCTGCATACCGCCATGTTTTCCACCATGATGTTAATGATCTCAACCTCTAAAACTGTAAGCAAGCTACAATTAAATGTTGTCCTTTACAAGAGTTGCCTCAGTCATGGTGTCGTCTTGGGGCAAGGAAACACTAAGGCAGATGTCTTACCCAATACTATGTCTACCCTTCTCTTGTAAAGCTGGGGATGAAATGCCAAGATGAGGTGGGGCCCAAGCTTTATTCACAGGGTTGGGTGGCAGTTTGGTTATCAAAGTGCAAGCATGGCCTTGTCACCATTGCCTGCTGACTGTTCTTTTGCTTGGAAGCTTGCTGCTTTCTCAGTGAAAAGCACAGTGATAGAACGTTATGTAAATTGATTGGTTAAATCTAACGGGGCATGCAAATAAGGAACCATCCATCTAGCTGAATGCCCACTATGCATTCAGCCTGGGTTTTCAGACACCCACGTGACATACAACAGCCATTATCAAGAAATTGTGTATAATCAGGAAGTGTGCATGGTATAACGTAAAGCCTCTATTCAGTTCATGCTAATAAGTACCAGAGACAGATGTGATACTTGGGGTGTGTGTGTGTGTGTGTGTGTGTGTGTGTGTGTGTGTGTACATGAGGATATTTAACCATATATCTTCCCAGCTGAGATAGCTTTCAGACTTTATACAAAGCAATTTGTTTAGAATTCTATTTCCATCAGTTCTATTGCACTAAAGTCTGCTGTGAATTCTTTCAGGCTGCTTGTTCTTTCAGACACACAAGAGCAGTGCCTTCTTCTCTAACTACCAAGTAACACACTTTGATAGCACCCTCTGTATCACCCAGTCTTTATTCTCGCCCCAAGCTAGCCTCTAGAATTCATGTGCTTTTCAGGTACAGAAATAACTAAATTTGGTATGAAACAAATAACCAAGCTGAATCCATAGCACCTGCTGAACAAGTAAAATTACATTAATAGCCATAGATCTGTATGTTCTGGCTTATAATAGTCAAACTGGCTAGCATTAGAAATATTCTACTTTGTACTGAAAATATGACAGCTTCTTTTCATGTGAAAATAATACAATTCAGACTATATTAACCACGATTGGGAAAAAGAATCTCATATATATATATATATATATATATATATATATATATATATATATATATATGTGTGTGTGTGTGTGTGTGTGTGTGTGTGTGTGTGTGTGTGTGTGTACAAGAATATCCAGGCTTAAACTTATTAATTTAGTAGACACAATTTAACTTATAAAATTCATATACTTTTACTTAACATTGTGATATTTCCTTAGGACAAAATCCAAGTCTTATGTACCTTTGTAACTCAATATAGTGCTAAACCCAAGGCCTGCCACCTGGCAGTTACCTAATTTGAGTATTCAGAACACTAGATGCACACCTGGCCCATCTATTTTCTAATATTTATGAACTCTATAGTCTCAGGACAAAGCTGGCAATGCTTTCATTGATGCAATGTGTCATTACATAGTCCTGCGTCACCTGGAAAGAGAGTGTTTCCTGCATAAGCTTGAGTTTTATTCCACAAATGAGGTCTTATCCTGCTGAACTTTGATGGACCACTGGTGGACATTGATTTCCTTCTACTGCTTCTGTTGGTGTTTTGTTTTGTTTTGTTTTGTTTTGCTTTGTTTTTGTTTTTTTTCGAGACAGGGTTTCTCTGTATAGCCCTGGCTGTCCTGAAACTCACTCTGTAGACCAGGCTGGTCTCAAACTCAGAAATCTGCCTGCCTCTGCCTGGCTCAGCAGGTAACAGCACTTGTAGCCAAGTCTAAAGACCTGAGTTCAATCCCCTGGCACGCATATGTTGGAAAGGGAGAGTTGACTTCAAGAAGGTGTCTTCTGACCTCTGCACAATTCACACACAAACACATAAGTAAATAAATAAACTTTCAAAAAAAGAGTAGCATTTAGAATTCTCTAAACACAAAGTTTAGTAAATCAATGGACAGGGTGAGAGCTCAATGCTGTGAAGGCTGTTGATGGGTTGTCAGTGACCTGAGACTACAAAGATCAAATTCCTGGCAAAGAGAATCTGGGAATCATCTTTTTGCTATGCACATAGAGAATTTTCCTACGAAACCCAACTTTGAATATGCTAGAGCACAGAATTATTTTTTAAATTCTTTAAAAATATTTTTTATTAAATTTGTTCTCTGACAATTTCATACATATGTATAATGCATTCTGATTATGCCCATAAGGCACTGTTAAGAGGTATGGCCTTGTTGCAGTAGGCATGGCTTTGTTGGAGAAAGTGTGTCACTGTGGGTGGTCTTTGAGGTCTCAGATGCTCAAGCCAGGCCCAGTGTCTGGATTTCTATCTGCTGTCTACCGATTCGGATGCAGAACTCTCAGCTGCCTCATGCACTATGAACACCTACATGTTGCCATGCTTCTCACCATGATGATAATGGAATAAACCTCTGAACTCAGCCCCAGTTAAATGCTTTCCTTTATAGTAGTTGCTGTGGTCATGGTATCTCCTCACAGCAATAGAAACCCCCAGACAGCATCCTCTAATATGTCTTTTCTTTTCCTTACAGATCCTTTTCCCATATTTTGGTCTTTTTATTTTATTTTGTGTCCTGCTGAGTTTAACCAGGGTCTATGACTGTGGGCATGGAATGGTCCAGTGGAGCCTAGTGGATTCACCAATTGGAACTCATTGGAAGAAAATGACTGCATCTCCCCCAGAATCCATCAGTAGTCAACAGGTCAGCAGAGAGAGATAAAACCCATTCGCCTTCCTCTTCCTATGACTGACTGTTGATGGTGCCAGTCTTGTTCAGCTTAGTGTAGGCAACCACACCTGTGGAGATCATGATGGCAATGGCCACACCATGCCTAGCAAATAGCATCTCACAGCCCTTCTTCCTATCTTTTGTATCTTAACATGCTTTCCACCTCCTCTTCCTTGATGTTCCTTGGGACTTGAAAGGGGCTATAGAAATGTCCTGGTCAGGGCATTAGAATCTAGTACACATGGGGAGAGGTTCTATTGTTTTAAAGAGCTTGGGTGGTATTTTAAGTAGCATGAGATCATGTTTATTCAAAAATTAAAGACAAGAGAGAAATTTACATATATTGGTATTTTGCATCAGAGGATAGATTGGCTTAGAAAACATGGTAAAAATATAATTAATTTATAATAGCATGCTTATAAAAATCATTTTAATATTTATCTATCCCCACATCCTGAAATCTGAACAACAACAACAACAACAAACTCAAAAACAAACGAAATAGATAACCAAAGGGATAAATTGTTCTGTGGAATTGGTGAGAAGAGAGGTTGTTCTAAAGTTGTCACGAAGACCAGGTATCTCGATCCTTTTAACTGGGTTTGATTACACATGGTGCAGATGCTGGAAGCAGAGACGAGATGTGCCTCAGACCCGCCATGTGCTCATTCTGTAGGAAGGATGGTTACAAATAAGTAACCATGGCAACAGTCACACTAGATGCTCAGCAGAGCTTGAAAGTATTGTAAGGATAACAAAGAAGGTTTTCCCTAGGGAAACCAAGAAAGATCTGGAAGCCATAGGGTTTAAGACACAATTTCAACAAGAAAAGTCATCAACCAGGTTTGTTAAGCTCAGAAAACTGGTCAATACCGAATACTAAAGCTGAACCAGGTATCACAGACCTGTCATCCCACCATTCCACAGGAAGGCAGGGCATCCTAAGTTCAAATGCAGACTGTACCATTTAATGGGACTAGAAATGAAGTATAAAAAGAGAGCTGAGATTTAGTTTAGTGGAAGAATATTTGCTTCACTTTTGTGAGGTTGTACTGTCAATCCCTGATGTGATTTTTTATTGAGCAGGGAAAACAAATGAATATGTTTTTTTTTTTTTTTAAGGGAGACAAATAGCAATTAAAATATATACTGCCCCAGCTTCAGAAATCTAGCTTTCTTGGTGCTGAAGCAGTGTGATCTGTGGAGGGCGGGAGAGGGCTCAGTGCATTGTACGCAAAAGCCAGTAATTTTCAGTAATTGTTCCAGTTTTCTGCTTGCTCAGTAAATGCCATTTGGAACCCATGTTCTCTCGGAAGAGCAAGGCTGGGGAATATGGGGTGCTGTAGTAATTATCATGGCTCAAGACTGCAGATGAAGATACTGCCAGGCAAGGGTCTGGCAACTCTGTGCAGGTATTGAGTGGAAAAGGGCTATGCTTTTAACAGGGTGCACTCCAGGATCCTCCCCTAGATTGGACTATAGAGAGACATGTAGCAAAGTGGATTTTAAGGATTCTTGCTCAGCATCCATGGACCCCTAATTATTAGGAAGCAATGTGGGAATCAGAGAACTTACACAAAAAACTGACTTTTCCCAGATCTCTGTCCTATTATAGCTTAAAGCCCTGCATTCCTTCATCCTAGACCTATAAGGTATGGCTGCTGTCTTCTCTTCCTGGTTGTAGCCTTTGCTGTCTCTAGTTCCATGCTTCTAGTCACTTGGGCAACTTGTAATCTCCAACTAGGAAGGAATGTTTGCTCCACTTAACAAGTATAAGGAAAATCATCGGTAACCAACACATACTCTTTCAATAGTTTAAAATCGTATTTTAGTGTTTCATAGGTTACAATTTAAATAGACACACACACACACACACACACACACACACACACACTCACACACGTGGATGAATAGATTTATTCTTATACATTTAAATATATAGTCATATTTCTTGAGCAAAACTTGGAAAGTCCAGAAAGGAATGCTTGGTGGATAAGCCTCAAATAAGCCAGGGAACTTTCACTGTCTTAACCAAGTCAACCATGGTAGCAACAGCTAGTAAGTGCAAGCAGGCCTTCCCCTCTGGGGAGTTTAGCAGGGGTCAGAGGAATACAATTTTCCCCCTGGTTTTATTATGCAGTCACTGTTCAGTGCTCCTTGCTAAAATTTGGCCCATGGATGATCTCTTCTTATTTGGGGGGCAATACCTGATTCTATAGCCTAAACTGTATCACTAGAAACTGAAGTGCAGTCTTTCTGGGGATGAGCTCAGTCAGGGTGTTCTTTGAGCCTGCACAAGGGGAGTTTGATGAATAGAAAATGAGCCTGGTGGTGTGGGAGTGTAATCCCAGTCTGTAATCTAGAGACAGGATGATCAGAAGTTCAAGGTTGTTGGCCTTGTAGCAAGTAGGAGGCAACCCTAAGAGACAGGAGGCCCTGTCTCTAAGTCAGTCAGTCAGTCAGTCAGTCAGTCAGTCAGTCAATCAATCAAAAAACTACCTAGAAGGAAATCTGAAATTTATACCCCCCTTGAAAGTCTTGATCAACTAGTGTTTACCTAGTGTTAGGATTTTCTCAGTGTTATCTAAAACAATGTCTAAGCAATTTTCCCCCTCTGAAAAGTGCAGTGTAGAGAAATATTTCATAAATAGTGAAACAGATTCTCTTCAGAAATCTCATTATTCTCATAGCCTGTGGTGTAATAAATGTGTTGTAAAAGCACAGTCAGTCAGAGGGGCTTTGTTCTACAAAGATGCTACAGCAAAACGGGAAATAAGGTTTCCTCTTATGTGATACATGATGTTCTAGAATCATCTGACTGTTCTGTTATTCCCATGTCTCTTAGACTTAAAAACAATCATCTACCACAGGGCATGTCACTGTATTACTTTTCTTTTTGATCCAACTTAAACTAATTACAGATCAATGTGCAGTTCAAGAAGTACTTAACAAATGGTTTTAGAAACCTGCAGTTATCTCAAGGTACTGGATATGCATTGGTTCCTGCAGATTCTGCCCTAAGTACAGTTACTGCACACCTTCATTGTCTTTCCTTCAAGCATCCTACAGACCAAGATGCAGAAACCTTAGGGATTGTTTGTTACAGTCTTAGGATGTTCATCAAGGACTTCTGAGCTTTTAAAACTTGGTGATTGACTGCTATTTAAAACAGGAATTTACTTAGATTTAGCAGGAATGAAACTCTCTGTAAGTTCAAATAGTTTTTAGAACAACTAGGAGTGACTTGTAAGTTCCAAGGAAAGACTAAGTTTTCTACCGTAAGGGTTAAAGATTCTTAACTAGCATATCCCACTATTAAAAGGTGCCAAATATTAATAATTACAGTTGTGAATCAAAAGCAGTTGCTCTACAATGGGTGGTAGAGCATGACCTAAAGTAATGTCCTCTACATTGCATAGAGACCAGCTCCTGATATGATTCTAGCAGCGAGCTGTCTCTCTCTGTTCACATGTCTGTGCTTGACCACCTCATGGCTAGAACACAGACAGATAATCAGAATTACTGCTTTCCCAAATCTGAATGTCCTTATTTGTTTTCTGTTGTTGTGATAAGTAAGCATCATGAGCGAAAGTAACTTCAGAAGGAAAGGGTTGATACTTGGCTTACAGGCTTCGGTCCATCACTGAGGGAAGTCAAGGCAGGAACGCAAGGCTGGAACAGAAGCAGGGGCTGTGGAAGAGCGCTGTTTACTGGCTTGTTCCCATGGCTTACTCAGACTGTTTTCTTATGTAACCCAGGACCACCAGCCAGCCTATGGGTAGTGCCACTGCCGTAGGTTGTACCCCCAACCCCCACGTGAAACATTAAAAAATGAAAAAGCATTAAAAATAAAGAAAAAATCCTTTACAAGTTTTCCATAGGCCAATCTGATGGAGGAATTTTCTTAACTAAGGCTCTCTCTTTGCAGACCACCTTAGCTTATGTCAAGTTGACAATGAATGAATGAATGAATGAATGAAATCAACCAGGACAACAAAGGGGATCCCAATAACCTCAAATGGAAAGCTGTAGCAAAGAGCACATATGTATGTCTTCCAATTAGCATATTGACAGCATACTCCAGATGCTCACAGGTCTTTTGTCTCTCTATTTGTAGAAGTAAGTCTGAATCTCAGGATCTCAAGTGAATCCTAAGAAACGATCAAGCTAAGCAGTCGGAGAGGTGGATATAGGTGGTGGCTCCCTAGCTTTCCGATGACTGTCTGTCAAATACACATTTCTCATTTCATTAGAATTTTACAGAACATTCTGTGTCTATTCTTCAACATAAAGCATTCTGTCCCCATCTCTAGTGAGATCCAGACAGTGGGATAGAAAGAGGAGTCTCCTTGGGAAGCCCTTGCCAGTTCTGGGATGTCCCATGAACCTCCCAGGGACTGTTGCTTCTTCCTTTTCCTGTCATATCAACAACTCAGACATCATAAGCACTCACTATTTTACGTGGCTTTAATGATAGCTTCCAGCCTGCTCGCTAGGTGCCCATCCTCTTGCTGCTCCAAATCCCTAGGAGCTGCCTAGTTATCTGGTGCTGAGCAAGCACGCAGAACATTCCCAGAAGGACCTTTGTATGGTTCCGCCCATCACTCGCCAGACATTTCTATTGGCTGTCCAGCATCAGCTGTGAGTCCAAGGTAGTAATTGTGATGGTTAGCGTTAATTGTCATCTGACACAATCTGGAGAGGAGGCTCAATGAGAAATTGTCCAGATTAGACTGGCCTGCTGGCAAGCCTGTGAAGGATCTTCTCAATTGAGTTAATTGAGAAGAAAGGTCCACTGTAAATGTTCCAGGCATCATTTCCTGGCCTGGGCTGGGCGCTGGACTACATAAAAGTAGAAGCTAGCTGGGAGCAAGCAAACATACACTAATTTATGTTGTCCAGTATATGACTGGCTGCTTTGAGTTTCTGCAGCTTTGATTGACTTCCCCAGCATGCCGCAGCACCTGGGTTTGTGTACAAATAATCTCTCTCTCTCTCTCTCTCTCTCTCTCTCTCTCTCTCTATCTCTCTCTCTCTCTCTCTCTCTCTCTCCTGTTTCAAAAACCTTTATTTTTACTTGGTCCAGGACTTGGGAGAGGCTCCAGGGCAGTTAGTTACAAAGATGCCTACAGGCTTGAGAGGTTCATTCAGGTGGAGGTCCTGAGGCAGGCTGGTGCAAAGTGGAGGAGAGAGCCTTTTGGAAGTTGTGCTGGAGTGAGGTGCTCAAAGAGATATTTGCCCAGAGATGCCTGGGGCACATCAGTCTGTGCTGGTTGTGGCCCTGCCAGCCTACGGAGGTTGGTCAGGTGGTTGCCCATCTTCTTGATATGTTTCACATCCTTAACCAGGAAGTGACTTTCCAAGAAGTCACAGAGATGAGGGTCTGTGCGGGCAAAATCCAGGGCATGCAGATCCAAGAGGGCCTAGTTCAGGGTCTTCTCCAGGACCAAGGCAGCTTCCATGGCCTCCTGGGTTTTATCTCATTCAGCTTGAGATGGCTTCTGCACATTCTGGAATAGTGCATGGCCCCCATGATCCATCATTCTGCAACTTGAGCAGAAGCTCAGCGTTCTCGAGCTTCTCCTTGACCAATTAGTGGAAGAAGTGGCCTATGCCCTCGAAAGCCACATCATCCTGATCAAAAAAGAAGCCCAGAGAGAGGTAGGTGTAAGAGGCCCACAGGTGCAAGTTGACCAGGTGGTTCATGGCAGCTTCCATTTCGGTGGAATAATTCTGAGGAACCTGAGAGGTCATGGCTGATCAGGAGTATGGTGATAACCACAAAGACGTTGCAGGCTGGTCCCAGGGGCCGAAGGCAGCAAGGAGATGGTCCCAGAGGCTGTGACTGGAGAGACTTATAAGGTGGCTGGAAGCTAGGAAAGTGGGAGTCCCTGGGTCTGTTCTGTACAAACACTGTTGATCCATGGGACCTCCAAGGTGCTCTTCTCCCTTCTTCTCTCCCAAGTTGCTTTGTTAGAGTGCATTATCTCAGCAAGAAGGAAGGAAACTAAGACAGTAACAAACCCCTATGTCAAACTTCTGAATTCCATTGCTTATTATGGTCATCTTGGAGACTGAGAACCAGAGTGGCAAGCATCTCCCTTGCTTAACACTGACGCTTTACTAATCATTCACACTAACCACCCCAAGACTCAGGGGGGGGGTGGAGGGTAGAATGGGGTGCGGAGAGTGGGGTTGGGGGTGGCTTCTCATCTCCATCTCATGTTGCAGTCACTAAGGATCTTGCAAGTGCCCCTGGATCCTCCTACCCATCTTTTCCATGAGTTAAAAAAATGTTGTCACAGTAAATTTTCAAGCCGTATTTATAGTCATTATCCTACACTCAAAAAGTAAAAACTGTAATGACCTCTGCCAAGATACACAAAATTTAGTGTTGAGTCAAACGTACCCCACAGCCTGGCTTCAGTGTACAGTTCTAAGCCCACTTAGTATTCTGCAATATGAGTACACTGACCCAGAAAACAGTCTTGTTGCTTATAATGAATTAATTTATTCATTATATCTAGTAAAGTCAACGTCCCAGACGCTGTGCTAGCTTTTGGGAATATAGATGTTTTGCTCCTGCGGAGCTTAGCTTCCAGATGTGTGAGAGTGACAGTGGCTGGCAAAGGTGACATCCCCTAGATATGGTGACAGAGGCAAACAATGCATGGTTTCTGACCTAAAGTCCATTTCCTGGTGTTGAGCAAGGGAATGCTTCCTTCATGGCAGGTGTGATCCGAGCAAAAGGAAAGTCAGCCATCTGTCATCTGAGGAGTCAGAGGTCAGCAGTGGAGCTGACTGAGTCCTGATCTCCCACCCAAAGCCAAGGGCTCTTCTACCTGTCACCTACTGTCAGCTGAGGGTGGAGGCCAGTCCACTCTCTCCGGTGACTCTGAGGTAAGACAGACTCTGCATGCTCGTGGACATTTAAGCAGATGTTCCAGGGTGTGGTGCGCAGAACTTCTGACTCCCACAGGCAAGGTCATAAACTGGCTTCTGGACTGCAGGCTTGCAAATACTTTGCACAATTTGAACGATTGAAAAGTCCATAGATCAGTCACAGATAAGAAAACACAGAAGTGGATGCTCACAGTCAGCTATTGGATAGAACACAGGGTTCCCAATGGAGGAGCTAGAGAAAGTACCCAAGGAGCTGAAGGGGTCTGCAACCCTATAGGTGGAAGAACAATATGAACTAATCAGTAGCTCGTGTCTCTAGCTGCATATGTAGCAGAAGATGGCCTAGTCAGCCATCATTGGGAAGAGAGGCCCCTTGGTCTTGCAAACTTTATATGCCTCAATACAGGGGAATGCCAGGGCCAAGAAGTGGGAGTGGGTGGGTAGGAGAGCAGGGCAGGGGTAGGGGTGGGGGAGGGTATAGGGAACTTTTGGGATAGCATTTGAAATGTAAATGAAGAAAATATCTAATAAAAAATCGGGGAAAAAAAAGAAAAAGAAAACAGATTCTCAACCTTTGGTGTGGCTCTATCTAAAGTCCAGGTTTGTCCTTGGTAATAAGAAGCTGTGGGCAGGAAGCAAAGGCTTAGCAATCACATCCCCCATTGCTTCTGACTCAAGCATTTGGGTAACTTCCCTAGGATCCACTTCAGAAGCACAACTCTTGTCTTCTTTGGAAATTTACCTGGTTTCAGTCTGTAATCCCTCCGTCCCTGCTCTTCTATCACCTCCCCCTTCCTTTATCCTCACTGTTCTTTCACCATATCTTCTCCCTCCCCCCCCCCCCCCCCCCCCCCCCCCCTTTCTTGTTGAAGATTGTTGTAACTAATCTTGGTTATTGATTTGACTACTTCTGGGATCAAATAAAAACCAAGAACCTGGACATGCCTCTGAGAGACCTCCCCCCCCCCCATTGGATTTTTTGAGGTGGGAAGTCCCATCCTAAATCTGGGCCACACCTTCTGGTAATAGCCCACATAAAGGGCCTGAGAGAAGGAAGCTTTTCCTCTTTGCCTTCCTGCCCTCATGCTAGCTGGTAAGTGCACCTACCCTGTTGCTGAGGCATTCCTTCACTAGTGTTAGAACTTACTCCTTCAGGATTCCAGTGAAGACTGAAGACCAGCAGCTTTCTAGGAATTCTCTGGGACCCCAGCACCTGTTTGGGCCTGCTGAGCCATCCATTCTCCTGGACTGAACTGACATCGGATTCTTGGCCTTTTTTGCAGGAGACAACCATTGTTGTACTATCCATACCATAGCCTGTGTAAGCTTCAGGGAATCCCATACATATGTGTATGTATGTATATGGTATATATGTATACATGTATGTATAGATTAGATGATTGATAAATAGATGGATAGATGAATGGATGGATAGGTAGATAGATAGATAGATAGATAGATAGATAGATAGATATCTTATCTCGTTCCTTTGGGGAACCCTGACTGATACACTCTCTTTCTTCATTCTCTAATTCTGGAGATGAAATCTAGGACCTCAGGTATGCTAGGCAGGTGCTTTACCATGTGCCAACATGCTCCTCCCCAGAACATTTCATTATTCAGTTATGAAAGGTTTGCATAGATTTTTAGGAATGCATGCTTTGTTTTCTTAGTAAGCTTAGCCTTTAGCTTTAAGATTGCAAAGTTTAAAGGAGTCAGCAAATTTAAGTGGCTGATAAACTTTTACTTCCTGAATAAATTATTGAGCTGTGAGGAGACTGCAAATGCAATCCTTATTTTTCCCTCACAGTGAAATGCAGCCTTAGAGCTATCAATCACAACCTCAGGAACCAACCCCTCTCCCACCAACCCCTGGGCCATGCTGACTGTCAGCATGACCCTGGCTTTCCCACATGTGTCCAGTCACGGTGAGAGAAGGGGCCACTTCCAGGGCTTACTTTCTGTACAAACTGTGACAATTCTAACTGCCAGTCACTTAGTTACCACTGACAAGAATCTGGCCACTGTTCTAGCTACCTTTAAGTGTCAACTTTACACAGCTTAGGGTCACCGAGAAGGGAGTCGCAATTGAGATCTCTGTGGGGGATGGCCCTGACTGTTAATTGGTATAGGATGTCCCAGCCCACTATGAGCAGCGCAATTCCTTGGGCAGTGGATCCTAGGGTGCATAAGGAAGTGAGCTAAGCATGAGCCTGTCTGTGAGTCATAGGTCAGTGTCTTCCATAGTTTCAGGTATTCTTCCTTGACTGTGAGTGTGTTCCTAGGGCTTTAGAAAAGAAATTTTGAGGAGATAAACAATTTGGTCATTACAGAACCTGAGTGAGAAACATGGAGGGGGAGTGGCTGACTTATTCCCAACTGAAAGGGATCCCATAAGAATATGGGCCTAGGGCTGGTGAGATGGCTCAGTGGGTAAGAGCACCCGACTGCTCTTCCGAAGGTGATGAGTTCAAATCCCAGCAACCACATGGTGGCTTACAACCACCCGTAATGAGATCTGACGCCCTCCTCTGGTGCGTCTGAAGTCAGCTACAGAGTACTTATGAAGAATAATAAGAAACGAATCCTTGGACTGGAGAGACCAACAGGAGCGAGCAGGGCTGTCCGGAGTGAGCGGAGCCGAACTGGGACGGCTGGAGCGAGCAGGGCCGGAGCGAGCAGGGCCGAACGGGGACGGCCTGAGTGAGCGTGGCCAACCGGAGCAAGCAGAGCCGATTGGAGTGAGCAGGGCCGACTGGAGTGAGCAGGGCCGGCTGGAGCGAGCTGGGCTGTATGGGGGCGGCCGGAGCGAGCAGAGCCAGCTGGAGCACAAGGGAAAAAAATAAAGTAAATAAATAAAATTTTAACAAAAAACAACAACAACAAAAAGAATATGGGCCTAGCACAGTCAACAGAACATGTGCTCAGGCTCATTTGAACTGTAGCATCTCTTTGTGGTTCTTTGCTTTTTCTCCTCTGGGGCGGGTAGTCCTGGTTGCATTAATAAGAAAGGGGGGTGAGTAAGCCCCCTTTACTGGTGAGTAAGCTGCACAAACATCATGACCAAGAAGCAGCTTGAGGAGGAAAGGGTTTCTTTGGCTTCTATATCCCAAGTTGCAGTTCATTAAGAGAAGCCAAGACAGCAACACAAACTGGGGCAGGGACCTGGTGACAAGAACTGATAGGGAGGTCATGGAGGGGTGTGTGTGCTGCTTACTGGCTTGCTCCTTATGGCTTACTCACCCCCTTTCTTATTAATGCAACCAGGACTACCAGCCCAGGGAGGGCATCCCCATAATGGGCTGGGCCCTGGCACATCAATTGTTAATCAAGAAAATTCCTTACAGCTTTGCCCACAGGCCAGTCTGATGGAGGCATTTTCTCAGTTGAGGTTCCCTCCTCTCAGGTGACTTTACTTTGTGTCAAGATGACATAAAACTAGGAGTCAGCTGAAACTTCATCTGAGAGACAAGAATTCTAGCACAATCAACAAAACTTGCCATGAAGTTTACCTATATGAAGATTGCTTTTATATAGCAAGATTCCAGATAAAAATGTTAAAATTACAATGAATTGGCTTGAAGCCTGAACAAATATGACCTTCAAGTATCACTTATTCCTTTCTTGGATGTAAATCTGACTTTCTGGGACTCTTACCAATAAGATGATAGACTTTTGCTAACATAGATATACCTTAACCTTCCATGAAACCCTTTTGAGATAGGGTTTTACCTCCTCATGAGCTACAGTCCTGTTCAGTGTGCCACGGGGGCCTCTGCATGAGTTCATGCGGGTTTCTTAGCCACTCTTTGAGTTCTGAGCTCAGCATCCACCCATATCATATATATGTTTATGGTTAAAAACTGTAAAGAGTTTCTTTTCAGAAACCCTAACCCACCATGCCTGGATGTGTCTCGTTGTTCCCCCAGTACCAACCTCTCTTTCTCTTAACCCTAGTGCTTACGTCTGTGTTAAAACCTCCTACTCTATCTCACAATGAGTTGTCCTGAAATTCTTTTCTGCAGTGGAGTTAAGAGTCTTGACTTCATCCTAGCACAGAGGTCTCTGGGTTGTTTGTTTGTTTGTTTGTTTGTTTAATAAACTGCTGCAGTCATGTGTTTCTGACTCCTGCCCCGCTGCTTCTGCAGAAAATTATGTCTTCCCAAACCAGTCTCAATTTCAATACTTAGGTAGACTCACAGGAATGACTGAACCCAATTACATATACGGTTTATTCAGATCAAAGAACACACAGAAAAAAAAAAAATGCTCAGGCTAGAATAGGAGAAGGGAGAACCAGAGGTGAAGCCTTATTGCAGTATGTGCGCGTGCTCGCGTGCGCGCGTGTGCGTGTGTGTGTGTGTGTGTGTGTGTGTGTGTGTGTGTGTGTGTGTGTTTCTCTTGGCTCTGAGCACTGCTAATATAGGAAATGTAGCTGGTGGAATATCATCAAACAGATATACTGGGATTCCATGATGTAGGAATCTTTGGTTGAATTCTTGCCCAGCCTTTGAGCACAAGCTCCAACCCCCCTATTTGTCACAGGTGGAGCCAGCTCAAAGCCACACTAATTAGCATGGCCAACCCCCTCAGCCCCCACAGAGTTACCTCATTAGCATGGCCAGCCCCAATCCCTTAAAATAGCATGAACTGATTTAAGGTGACTCAAACAAACTGCCAGGTGGATCCCAGAAAATAAATACCTGAATCAGCCCATCTCTGCTGGGATCCACAGATTATGTTACTCATTTTCTTACAGTTCATCTGATAAAGATAACACTGTGAGTCAACCCTTCACCTGGGCCCAGGTGGCAGCTGAAAGTTTAAGGCAGCCAGGTGGCTCTGCCTTCACTGTTTCTCCTGAATCACTCTGCACTCAGGGAAGGGCAAATCTTATCAGGACACAGGGCAGGCTGCATCCTAGGTGGGGAGCAGAAAGACACTTTAAGGATGAGGCCACTCCTTGACCCAATCTGTTTCATTATGCATATACCACTTGCCCTCTGTTTAGACCTAAACTCATGCTAGTTCCTCCAAAGCCACCCTGGGGTCACTAGACCCTTGTAGTTGTTCCTCTTCCCTATGTGACCACAGTGACACTTCCCCTCCACCCCACACTTTTTACCATTCCTAGTTCCTTTAACTGGTTCATCAACAGGTTGGCCAAGCCCTACTTGTTGAACCTGCCAGAACCCAGGCTTTTGTGAAGAACTCCACTCACACTCACTGACGAGCACCCAACAGGACTTAATTAATGATATGAAAGAACAAATTGAATGCATTTCCTCTCATACAGATACAGCAAAGCTCCCTGGTCCTAACTGATCCATTCCAGACAAGATGCTTGTCTTACAAGTGAACTGCTCAGAGTCCCGTGTTACCTTTGAAATCTGTCTTTCTGGAAATAAATAAATAAATAAATAAATAAATAAATAAATAAATAAGAGGATTGGTGAGGTGGCTCAGGAATAAAAGTGCTGTCATTAAGCCTGGCAGCCCGAGTTTGCTCCCTAGGATATACAGAGAGGAAGGAGAGACTCCAGCAACTTACACAAAAACACACTCGTGTGCACATGCATGTGCAAACACACACACAGGTACATACACACATGCACTGCACATGCACATACATATGCGCACATACATATACACATATACACATACACACACACAAGCATACACATACAGGCACACACACACTCACTTAACATAATAAAATTATTTTTTAAAACCTTACTATTTCTATATTATATAATGATATACACATATATTTTTTGCTACAGTTTCTCAGTCAGAAAAGACCTCTGTAACTAAAGATAGACTAACAAGAGGAAAAGAAGCAGAAGTGAATGAATGTGTGTGTTTTACACACACATATCAGACAGGCAGAGCCTGAGATGATCCTGACACTGCAGGAAACAGTTTCCACAAAGAGCAGTAACTTCACAGAGCAAAGGCAACAGAAAAGGACCTTAAGTCTGTGGGGATAGCAGTTTGTATAAAGGCAAGCATAGCAGATAAAAGCTACTCAGGTATCACCTCCAGGCCTATCAGGGTTGAATGCTGTCCTTAGTAGTTATCCTTTGTCCTCCCTGGTCCTGATGTTGGGAATTGGGAGGGGACATAATCCATCTTATCTTTGCAGGTCTGTGTCTGTAAGACTCTTAAGTGTGATTGTGTGCAAGCGTATGAGAGAGAGATTGTGTCGTGTGTGTGTGTGTGTGTGTGTGTGTGTGTGTGTGTGTGAATTTGCTCACCCACATGCAGTAGGGGTGCAGGAGCGTGCAGGAGAGAAGAAAGCTTTTAGCATTGAGAAACACTTTCAAACATACCAGCCTTTGCATTTGGCTTTGAAACAAGACTGCAATAATATGTTAATTACTGGTGCTAGCTAAATCTCTAGCTTAAAGCAGAAGCACACTTGTCTTCTCCCCCCTGTCTACTGCCCCTCCGCCCCATCTTTCTGACTCAAATACCAACAAAATGGACTCCAGGATGAGTCAAAATGTGTGGCTCATTTTAAAGTACTGAATCTCACAAGGAGGGATGAATGCCCTTTGGGATGATGTATTGCTTGAAAATGTTCTGGCTGTAATATAATCACCTCAGGAAAACAGACAACTCTGAGTGGATTCCCAGACTTCAGATAGCCACATTTTTGAGGTCTGATTGGGTGCCAGTGATGTCACTTGTGACCTTGAACTGTATGTGACTATGTCTGTACCTCAGGACGGTGCTATGCTATGCTATTATTAACTCTGTTCACTTTACCATACAGTGAAAACCTGAAAACACAGATTTTACCCTAGTGTTAGGAAATATTCCTCAGCTAGTATCTCCTGACACATACCTCTCATTGCTCCAGTGACATAGTTTAATCATTAGGACCATGCTAAAAATCTTTGGTATTTCATTGACATAAGACACTGACCTTAGAAATGTACACTCTCTCAGCAAAAAATTTTCTAAGCAAATAATAAAGGAAAAATAGTCTGGTTACAAAATGCTACATCAATCCCCAAAATTGTTTCTAATTGATATAGCCTTTAGATAGTTCTACCAAAGCCATTACAACATATTGATTGCCTTATGCAGTATGTGAGACAAAGTTCTAGAAAACCAATTCATATCAAACATTCAAGACTTCTAAGGGAAGCCTCTTTCTTGGCCAGGAAGAGCTTGCTGAGTTTATTTATTTTTTAAATGTCTGTCTGTTTTGCCTCTGAATCCCAACATGCAAAGAAAAATTCTCCTTGGGATCAGCACATGTTTGTGGGTAAAGACAATGGCTAGAGGGAGATGTAAGATTTCTCAACTGGGGACTGGAATCCTGCAGAATTATTTAAAAGATTGCAATTAAAAGGCTGTGGTTGGAGTCTTCATCAGAATCCAGCTCATCTTCATTTGAATTATCACAAGAAGTAAAATCATTTCACCTTAATCTTATTCTGCACGAGTAGTCTCCAGTAAACCCGTATTAATTCCTGGAGGGTGGATGGAGCAGATTCCCTTCTATGTTGATGAACAGAATCAAGTCATAGTGCAAGGACCACTCCATAAAAGACACACAATTCGGCACAAAAGGCACAGCATAAAAGACCATGGGTTCAGAACATGTCACTATTTCTATTACAATAGGAAGCTCATTCATATCAAATATTCAAAATTCCAAACACTTTCTGAGCATTGCCCAAATCTACATAAATGAAAACAAAGCCCCCCCCCCCAATCATCTGTGAGACAATCAAACCAAAGCCCCCACCAATCATCTGTGAGGTCACCACAAAGCTGAAGGCCCCATCAGGAGCTGCCGTGCTCCTTGGATGTTTCTGCCTTCTCACTGGTAAGATCAGCAAGGTTCACAAATTCTGCTTCTAAGGCGTGATAAAATTTTTGTCACGTTCAGTGTGTCTAGATGCTCATCAGACCATGATAGCTCTGGTCCCTGGTGTTTCTGCTGTAGTGATTTTTCCCCCCATTATTATTTTTAAAGAATACACATTCTGTAACCAGGGTCTCTTTGTGACCACTGGCTGCCAGGGCCAATTATAATTTAAATAGACCAGGCAAAGAGAATTTAAATTTGAACTAGCAACTAGCTGTCAGCTACACACAGTGCAACAGGGTCATCTGGGGTCCCAAGAAAGCACATTGACATTCAGGCATAGCCAGTCAGGATGAAGACAGGCTGAATTTAAAACAGCAGTGTGTGTGTGTGTGTGTGTGTGTGTGTGTGTGTGTGTGTGTATTAGTGTTTGATAGTCAGATAAATATGCTTCTAAATAAAATAATTAGAAAGGGATCAACGAAACAGTTATCCTAGACATGAGGAACCCTTGAGATTTAACTTTGAAATAATCAATGACCAAGGATGCTTTTATCTTTCAGTGGCTGAGTCTTCAAAAGAAACAATACACTGTTTCTGAACAACAAAGTGGACGCTTTTCGTGTCTCAGTCGGAAAACCCCCTTCCTTCGGTTATTCAATGGAGTGATGAGCTTGGGTTTGTCGCGTGACTCTCAACCTGTCTCCTTGTAGTGGAAACACTTGCTCTGCATAAGCAGTGCCAGAGTGGGGGCGGAGGGGGGGACCCCAGTGACTCCAGACCCAGAGCTCCCTAAGGAAGAATGCCAGTAGCTGCTGCAGGGGGAAGGGAAGGTCCTCAGAAACAGGGTTCCCAGCAGGCCTTTCAGCATTTCCTGTGAGCTTTTCAGTAGGTTTAAGGAGGAAGGACATCTAGGAAGAGATGATTGTTACCTGGGAATCGTGGCTCTTTAGTCTCATTTGTGAAAGAATCTAAAAATCGACTCATCAGGAACCTGGGAAGGGGCATCCATCTTCTTAGAGTTGGGTAAAAACCAGCACCTGGGCAGGCATGCTGTAGATCTTGGAAAGCTTGGGGTGGCGGGGTTGGTGGGGGGAGGTATGAGGAAGATAGCCATTCCCTGGAAGTGGTGCCCAAGGAAACAGGCTTGTTTGGCAGCAGAGGTCACGGAGCAGCTGTATGGGGAGGGTGGGACTGGGCTTCTGAGAGCACTGAGAATCTGAAGAGTCAGGACAAGCCTGCTTAGGACTGGGCTGGGATCTGAAGGAGACAGAAACGGGAAGAAGGGAAGTTTGTCCATACAGAGCCAGGGGTAAAATACATGTTTTGACCACAACAGCCCTGGCACGTTTATCTCTTCCTTTTTATACGGCATTTTAAATCTGTCTGAAGGACAAAGCTCCTAGGTGAAAGTGTTCACCCCGAAATCTCTCTAGCTTCCGAACAAGAGGAAATCATAGACCGTGTGCTATGCGTGGAGAAGGGTGACTTAGCTAGGCTCTGTGGAGTGTAGTAACACTGACTGAAGTTGACAGAAGCTTCACTCCACAGGCCATAAGAGATGGCTTATTCTGAACCAAATATGAATAACCATGGCCCAGAAAAAAAGTGAATTGATTTTTTTCCACAAATGACTTGTTCCACCATGGAAGAAGTTATGTGGACTTTTATAGCCACAGAATAATATTCAAGTATAAACCAAAGCATTAACCAAATACCTTGCTGGGATAGCAGGCAGCTGGATTGCAGCAAAGTAGGGAGTGTTACTTCTCTATCAGGTACACTAACAGCATTCATTCGTAGCTGCTGGGTTGGTGGGAGCTAGGGGTCTGCTCTATCAGTTTACTTCAAACATTTTTGATGTTAGAATTAATTACTGTATCCTTTTGTTTCCATTTACTTTTCATTTTATGTATATGTATCTGTGCGCCATGTGTGTGCCTGGGGCTCATGGAGTTCAAAAGAGGGCACTGGATCCCCTCAAATGGAGTTATGGGTGGCTGTGAGCTGACATGTGGATACTGGGACTTAAACCAGGTTCCTCTGCAGGAGCAACAAGTGCTCTTGAAAGCTGAGCCATCTCTCCAGAGTGTGTGTGTGTCTGTGTGTGTGTGTGTCTGTGTATTCATGTTTGCATGTGTGTGGGCACACCCGTGTGAGTGTTTGTGGGTGGGTGTGCATGTGTGTATGGACACCTGAGTTTGGTGTTGTGTGTTTTCCTTGATCACTCTTCACCTTACACACTGGGGCAGAGTTTCCAACAAAGTCTCTAGTTCTGGCTAATTAGTCTGGCTAGCCCACTTGCTCTGGAAATGCCTTATCTCTGCCTGCCCAGTGCTGGGATCATATCATGCAAGCATTTTACCAGCTAAGCCTTCTCCCCATTCTGAGTCTATCTCTTGTAAACTCCCATTAAATCTCAGGATGTGAACAGAGTGTAGAGATCTTCCTCACCACTGTGAGGAATTGTATCTATTCCGACCCCTGACGATCTTTATCCCTATCTGAAACAGCAAGAGTGGAGTGTTTGCTCAGTCAGCTTTCTGACCTGAGATCCTCTCAGAATCAGGAGGATTTCTCTATCCTGCATCCCAAACTATTCCAAAGTCTTCCTACAAAAAGTTCCAAAGCTCTAAGAACAGGCTAGGTAAATGGAGTCACTGTGGCTGCTCCAGTTCTGCGTCATTTGCTGTCTTGTTAGTGTTGTTCCTCTGATAAAATGTTTCACACAAACAACATAAGGAGGTGGGTTACATACCTCAGCCTGTTATGAGGTAGCCACCAGAGAAGACTGTTCAGACATGGGTTCAAGCCAATAGAAAGTCTTTATTAGCTGGTCAGTGACTACAGTGGGTATTCAGGACCCGAGTGCAGACCCGAGTTTTTCTCAGGGTGTGCTTCTAAGCTCAAAACCCACATCCTGGGGTGACATACCTCAGTTATTAAGAACAGTTAGCCAGAAGCAGAACTACAGAAGCCAAAAAGCAAAGTTGGTACATGTAGGGACTTTCCCAGAGCTATGACTTTGATGGATTGGATCTTTGTTCTCCTTTTGGCAGGTGGTGCTGCCTACATGCTGGCTTCCAAGACCAGAGTGGTACTTTCATCACAGAGTCAGTCGGAAGAGGTCTGTGAGCCCGTAACAAGCTCAGTTTCAGAGGCTTCAGTACACAGTCCTTGGTTCTATTGATTCAGAACCCATGGTGAGATAGAGAAATGTTATATCAGAAGAATGTGGCAGATATGAGTTACTGCAGAGAGACAGGACAGATATGACTTACTGCAGAGAGACAGGACAGACTGGGACTGGGTATGATCTTCAAAGGCATGACCCTCAGGACCTGTTTCCTGAAGCCAAGACCCACTTCATCAAGTATCCAGAGCCTTCCAAATTAGTACCAGCTATGACCAAGTATTCAGTACACAAGATCACAGAGGAGGACACTTTGTATTCAAACAGTATCCAGAGCCTTCTAAATTAGTACCAGCTATGACCAAGTATTCAGTACACAAGATCACGGAGGAGGACACTTTGTATTCAAACAGTATCCAGAGCCTTCTAAATTGGTACCAGCTATGACTAAGTATTCAGTACACAAGATCACAGAGGAGGACACTTTGTATTCAAACAGTAAAAGGAGACTCATAACCCAAAGTTCAGTTATAAATTAAAAACTTGAATGGAAGTAGAGTCATGGCTCATGGATACAATGTGTTAAGCTCTTGCAGAGGACCACAGCTAGATTTCCAGCATCCATATCAGGCACTCATAACTTGTAATTACAGCTCCACAAGATTCACTGTCCTCTTCTGGGTTCAGTGATCAATGCACACACACACACACACACACACACACACACACACACACACACACTACACAGAAGAAAATAGTTTTTTTTAGAGAAGAACCTGGGAAGCTTAAGTAAATATCCTAACATTCTAATGTGTTCTATTATATATTGTATATAATGTGATATATAATATCATAGCTGCAGATTCCAGAGCTTTTTAAAGATTGTCTTCAGTGAGATATGTGTTAAACATACACATGATGATTTACTCTTAAGTGTCTTTCACGGCAATGGATTTCTTTGTAAGGTTATTTATTGTGATTTCGTAACATTTCAGCATGAATGTCTGGGTTTAGCTGTGTCTGTGTTGTGGTGTTTATAAACTATAATCTTTCTCCAATTGTGAATAATGCTTTATTTCCCAAAAGTAAAGCCAAACACAAAACAATGGTATGTGTTTACATTCCATGTTAGACTTCAGGGAAGAGGCATGCCAGCCACTGTCCTTCACAAAGCATAGCTCTGCCTTGATTTATTTTAAAAGACAATTTAAACTATATTAGCCACTCTTCCTTGAAATTCTAGAAACTGCTTAATTAAAATCCTAGACATTTTATATTTTGCCAGCAGAATATTTTGTAATGGCAGCTATTACCATCTTAACTAGAACTGGATATAAGTTCAAGAGTAAAATGACTTTCAAGAATGACAGAAAAGGCAATTCTAATCCTTGGACCAAGCACAGCCCAGTATTCTTGGCCCTGGGTATTCTTAGAGAACTTGAGAAACCTTGGTTTAGTCCCTGCACATACCTTAAGCGGATCCTGGGTGGAATTCTATGCTTGTGATCTGGAAGCTTTGCAGACCCACACTTTCAGGTACAAAGTCCACTACTCTAGAAAATAACTGATGTGCCTCATTCTTCTCCTGGATGAGGCATGACATGTTAGTGGTCAGTCCATGGTACGATCCAGTCACTGCGGTCCTAATGTTCCCTTCTGTCTCTGCACTTGGTAAAGGATAATGGAAGGACTACGAGTCCAGTCCAGAGCCCACTTACTTGTTGAAAGGAACAGTGCCCTGGGGAGATGTATAGTTATATGTTAGGGGACATATATGTTAGCACAGATGATGGCTTCCTGGAGTGATCTTGCTTGGGAAGCAATTATGGGTCCCCATTAAGGTTAGAATGTGAGCTTGAGGCCTTAGGGCACAAACGGCCAAGGTATCAAATTGAGAGTAAATGAAGAGAGGCCAAGAGGCCCCTGGTGCAGCCTATGGAGACCCCAGCATATTAGAGACATCAAGACCTGGGGAATGGAATGGAGAAGTCTCAGAAGAGAGACCAAGTCAATCCCCAACAAATGACCTCTGTGGCCAACTGAGACTATACCTACTCAGGCCAGACTTGAATTCTTGACAGAAGGATTCATCAAAAAAAAAAAAAAATGCTGTTTTAAGTGCTCAATATCAGAGCTATTTGTTAATCGTTAGAGGACAAAAACCACAGACACAATATTGTGTTTCGATTGGGGATATTTTATAGTGTGTGTGTGTCTGTGTGTACATGTGTATGTGTACCTTTGCGTGTTTGTGGATTTGTCTGTGTTTGCATGTGTGTGTGTAGATGTATTGGTTAAAGGTTACAATGTACATCTCAGTGTGTTTTCAAGTAAACTCATGCTTCTGGCATCCACCCATGTCATGAGATAGGCATGTGCCTGTCCACATTTCTCTTTTATTGTATATATGCTCACCTACACATTTTATCTAATGTGTTTTCAGGTTGTCTCCAACTCCCAGCTGCTACATGTAACATTCAGATAAATATGCTGAGAATTCCTGCTGCCAAGTTGTGCAAAGACACGGTTCTTTGGAAGAGCAGAGCAGCTCCAACCTAGCTTGTGCCTTTTTCCCTTGAGACAAGTCTTCCCTGCTCTTTGTCTGTGTAATAAATAGCTAAGGGAGATCTATTGTTAACCTGCATTTTTCTGGATGCAGTTAATTTTGCGCTTCCTTGACTGCAAACTACTTCCTTGTAATTGGTCCTACTTTTCAAGATTGCTGTCTTTTTTTTTTTTTTTTTTTTTTTTTTTTGAGACAGGGTTTCTCTGTATAGCCCTAGCTATCCTGGAACTCACTTTGTAGACCAGGCTGGCCTCGAACTCTGAAATCCACCTGCCTCTGCCTCCCGAGTGCTGGGATTAAAGGCGTGCGCCACCACGCCCAGCTAGGATTGCTGTCTTATTCTGGCAACTTTCCTTCTTAGTAATTTTTTCTTATGTACTGGAATATTTGAAGTGAAACAAAATCCTATCCACTTTTTCATGTTCTTGTTCACATTTATCATACTATATATCTTTGAATGTGCATAGTTATTTTTGTCCTTCTATTTGTATGTGTGTGTCTGTCTATGCCTGTATATCCCACATTTTCCAGAGGGCTCACCATACATGAAGGCTTTTTGTTGTTGTTTGGTTTTAAAATATTTGAGCATACTTTGTTCTATGGCATGGTTTATAAGCATCCAATATCATTCTTCTAAATGAGTATGTTTGACTTTTCCAGCTCACATATAGATGAGACTAGTCTTTCTCCACTGTGTGTTCTCAGCTTTGATCACAAGGGTGCCTTCTTCTTGAGTTGTATGGCTCCATGCTGACTTTATGGATGCATTTATAACAATATCAACTGTATTAATCACAACTGTTTTGTAGTAATGCTATGAATCCTGGAGTACGGTGTCCTTTGTCCTTTGTGAGAATTCATTTGATTGTTTAATTTTTTTTTAGTTTTGATTTAAATTTTATGCCTTTTTAAAAACATTATTTCTGTGAAAAATATTAAAATTGTCATAGGGCCAGGCTACTTTGGATAGTACAGGTATTGTTTAATGATGTCTAACTTTCAATCCACAAATAAGATGGCTTTTCATTTCTTGTATAAATGTTAAATCATGCTTGTTTTTCTGTGATATTCTAAGTGGATTTTTTTCTTAATTCCGCCCTCCTCTCTTTCTACTTTTCCTTCATTCCCTGTCACTGCTTGTTGTAATACTGCTTTATTCTCTCAACTTTGTTCCATTTTAAAAGCATTTCTAATGTGTTGTAATGGAGTCTTGTGTGTAATAAACGTGAGATTATGCCATCTGCAGAGCTGATTCAACGTTAATTCAAATGTACTTTTTTCCCCCGCCTTTACTTTTCTTCCTTGACTACTCTGGCCAGGAGGCTGTCTTAGTTAAGGTTTTATTGCTGTAAAGAGACACCATGACCATAGCAATTTTTATAAAGGAAAACAGTTAATGGGGCTGGCTTACAGTTTCCCAGGTTTAGTTCAATATCATAATGGTGGAAACACTGAAGCATGCAGGCAGACATGATGCTGGAGAAGGAACTGAGAGTTCTACATCTTGATCCACAGACATCCAAAGCCACTGTGAGCCACATGAGGCATAGCTTGATCATAGGAGACCTCAAAGCCCACCCTCTCAGTGACACACTTCCTCCAACAAGGCCCTACCTACTCACACAAGGTCACACCTCCTAACAGTGCCACTCCTTGTAGCCAAGCATTTACACATATGAGTCTATGGGAGCCATTCCTATTCAAACCACTATAGACTCTTTGTAGTCTGGTGTAGACTGTTGTATAATTGGTAAGAGCGAGACAGGCCATTTCCTAGATCTTAAAGGTTTTCTTCACCAAGGAAGATGAAGTAACAGACCCCTCGGATACCATTTGCTGTGTGGAAGGTCATTCCTAGGTTACTGAGAGTTTATCAAGGAAGAAGATTGATTTTTTTTCAAAGACCTTTCTCTTATCCACTTAGCAAATCACCTATTTTCATTCTCTATCTGTTATGATGGTGTATCATGTTTATTGATTCACTTATTCTGAGCCTCCCTTGTATTAAAAGTATTGTTCAATGCCATCTGCTAGGGTTTTGTTGAAGATTTTGACACTAATATTCATTAGGAAAATGAAATTACTGATTTTCTTCTTCTTTTTGTTTTTGGGCTTCAGTATCAGTGCTATTCTGGATTACAAAATTAGTTTAGAGGCTCCACTCCTCCTCCTTCCTCCTTCCTCCTTCTTCTTCCCTTCTCTTCTTCCTCTCTCTTCTCTTTTTGAATATTTCTAATGTCTTTGAGGACTGGCTTTAATTATTTTTTTAAAAAAAATTGGTAGATTTCATCAAACTTTGAAGTCATTGGGCTTTCTTTAATGGGAGAAATTTTTATACTGAATTTGTCTTCTTACTGATTACTGATTTGCTCAGATTCTTTCTTTGAAGACATTGAGCTTTCTTTAATGGAAACATTGTATTCTGAATTTGTCTCTTTCCTGATTGGTGATCTGCTCATATTCTCAAGCATTTCACCAGCCACAAAACTCAGGCAATTTGTTTTCTAAACTGTGAGTTGAGCTCACAGTGCTAGCAGCTTAGGGAGGAGAGGATCTGAAAAACCCTCCTTGGGCTTTGAAAGAGAATCGTGCTACACAGGCTCGAGTGTTTGAGTACTTGGTTGCCAGCTGCCAGTGCTATTTGGGAAAGCTCTGGAACCTTTAAAAGGTGGACCTTTGCTGGAGGAAGTACATCACTAGGGGTGGGCTTTGAGGTTTTACAGCTTGGCCCGCTTCCTGTTCTCTCTGTCTGCTTGGTGGGGGACAGGAAGATCTCCAGGGCCTGCTGTTGTGCTTTCCCTTCATGACAGACTGCCCCCACTCTTCATGACTAACTCCCTCCTCTCCATGACGGATTGCTCCCCTCTGTCGCAGGCCCAAGTCTCTGACCAGCAGAGAGTGGGAATAAACGACATGGACTCCAAAGCAAGTCTCACACAGCTTTCCACAGCTTCCTTTATTCCGCTTCTCCCTTATTCCTTATTCCACTCTCTCTGGGACTGCCCACAATTTATCCTCTTCTGTTCACTCATGCTACCTCACACCACCCAATCATAGACGCACACGTCCAAGGCAGCATGCAGGATAGGCTGATAGAATGGTATCACGAGACGTTGCACCATCTCTCCAATGAGTTACATGTGCTGCTTTTTATTATGCATGACTGAGACTGGGATTAAACAAGGGATGTCACAGGGCTTGGCATAGAGCCAGGGTGCCATCTTTGGCCCATGCTGCCACCCCCGCTCCCCAAACCCCTCCAGAATTCGAGCCAAAATAAACCCTTTTTCTTCTAAGTTGCTCTCCTTTAGACATTCTATGGTAGCAATATTAAAGTAATGAAGGCAGTGGTTTTGATTTCAACCATGGAAGTTTCTTTATTTTGTACCTGTAATTACATGCATCTTATTTATTTTATTAATTGGTGGATTTATTCTAAAAATATTTTTATATTTTAAACACATGATTATTGAACATTGAAGAAACTAAAAATATAGAAATGACAATGTTATGAACCAATTGTTCATTGGGATTTAGTTTTATAAGAGTGCTTAGATTTGTTTTAATAACTGTACTTTTCATGCCATAATCCAATATTTAGATAAACAAGACACAGATATATTTTGGGTTTACCTGCTCCTGTATGAATACTTTGAGGCCTAAGATTTATAAAATTTGGTACTAGATAACTCAGAAAGCCAAATTGTGTCATATGTTCTCATGAATTTGAAGAAGTACATATATTATTAGGCACAAAATGAATAGTTGATGATATTTTAAAGTACATTGAAATAACCTAGATATGTCATGGAATTTTTGTGAGATAGACATCTTGTACTCGATATAATAACATTTTACTTTTTACTGACAAGTCACAATTGTGGACTATACCCTGACCTTTTATATGTATACCCAAAGGCTGTACTTAAAGTGAGTTTGTTTAATAATTTAATTGAACAAAATTCCTCACTAGAGTTATTCCTGCTTTCACTCTGAACACTAAGAGAATTAATCAGTGAGCAATATGTTAGTGTTTAGGGATTTGGGCTGAAAAACAATCTGTTAATGAATTTCATTTATATTCACCTTTCATAGTGGATACAAAAGTTACCCGCAATTTCCTTGAACTTTTGTAAATTTCCAGTGAACATGTATTTAGTAATGCTTTTCAGCACTTTTTTCCACAGAGAATTTAGAGGCTGTTACTCAAATGTATATTTTATATTTGTGTATAAATTAGGACATTTATTTTCTGAGTTTATAATTCTGAAATATAGAAAATCAGGAAAGTTCTTCTTTGGTGATGCTAACTAATGACTCTGACGGCTGTGACATAATTTTTAACTGTAGGAGCAGGGAGTCTTATATTGAACAAATGCTTGATTTTTAATCATTTGAGGAACACTGAAGACCTGGTCTGAGTCCCTGTGTTTTCAGCTAAAATGAGGGCTTATATGAAGGCATGCAATCTGGACATTAAATTAGTCAAGGTCTTAATGGGAACTTCAGCTTGCCAATTGATTCTGTAACGTTTTATATCAGATTGTAACTAAGTAATCAATAGACAATCCTTTCCAGAAAACAAACAAACAAACAAACAAACAAACAAACCTACACTGTATTGTTAGAGTAGAAAAGTTCCCAGTCAAAAGTGAAACTGTCCACCTGGGTGGAGACCTAACATTCCACTTGGGTCATTCAATCTCTTAAGAAGGTAGGCTCTCCTTTAGCCATGATAGAAAGATGGGTGGAAAAATTAATCCTTAAATGAGATACTACACTTTTTCTTCCCAGAATCCCCAGCCCCAGAACAGAAGCTTAGGAAGCCTACAAGCCCTACAACAGCTATGTAGAGGTCATGTCTGCTCAACTCTCTGAATTACTCAGAAGAGCAACACTTTCCTTTACATCCGTCTACCTCTGAGCACACTTCCCTTAATGCTCTGGCCTTTTGCCCTAACCTTTGGACTTGCTGAGCCCTCCACCCAGCTTAGACTGCCTGACTTTTCCTCCTGTCTCCTCCGTCCTCTTCCTCCAGGCAGCAGCTGCTTCAGAAAACAGCTGCCATTTCACTTCTTGCCTGCCTTGGGGCTTGTCTTTTAAACTATATAAAATTCTCTTTGAGCTTCCATTTGGCTCCATTATTAACTTCTTTTATTAATGAGACTGAGAACCCCAAGAGGCCCCCAGTTTCCCCTGAATCAGTATGTTTTCAGAAGCTCAACAAACTACAGAGATTAAGTTTTAATTATTCTTTCCATAAAAATACATGACGTCAGTATTATGCCCATCACTCCGTTCCTCAGCAAAAATCTAACAGAGCACTAAACTACAGTGTTTTAACATTATCATTACTGTCTGAAAATATTGAAATAAAATAATATAAATGCACCGTATATGGGAGTGACTTCAATATAGCCCTTTATCTAGATTGTTTGCAAAAGAACTTTTAAATTGCAAACAAGAATCTCTTATCTCTTGATGGTGTGGTGTGCACTTTGTGAATAGATTCAATTTCTTCCTCTCTGTTTAGAAGGAATCTGAACTTAAACTGGCTTTGTTTCAACTTTTAAAGGAATTTTACCAAATGGAATATAAACTGAATTGCCTTCAGGAATAAATGCAGTTAGCTGCCATGAATCTCAATGTGTGATTTTAAAGGCAGGACAGTTTGATGTATCTGCCTGTGTGTGCACAGGTGTGCATGTGGTTGCTCATGTCTGTTTCTGCCTTGTAATCCTGCCTAAGTACATTAATAGAAGATTAATAGTGTCTGAGTGAACTATAAAATTTCACCAGCATTCTACTTTTGCTGAAGGGAAGATCTGTTTTATCTTTGCCACGACTGACTCCCATAGTCATAAGTATGGTAATGTTTTATAAGAATCTGCTTTTCACCAACTTCCTGTGGATGCTTTAGTATGACACATTTTATATTATTGTTGGCCAAACATAATTAAATATTTTAGGATGGGACTCGGGAGATGGCTTGGTGGGTAAGAGTGTTTACTTATTGCTCAAGTAGGAGAACCTGAATTCAAATCTCCCACACTTATGTAAAAAATATCAGAGTGTGGCTATGTGTGCCTGTACCCTCAGGGCTGTGGGGAGTAGGGGCAGGTGTACCTTTAGGCTTTACTGGCTACCAGCCTAGCTCTAGGTTCAGCAAGATACCCTGTTTCAAAAGAATAAGATAGGGAAGGATAGAACATTCTTCCTTTTTTTGGCACACACACACACACACACACACACACACACACACACACACACATGCTATTTCTAAATAGCGTGTAGGATGTAGGATAAGTGCATATCAAATTAACTTCCAAGGTGTTTATTTTAATATATTTTTGTATCGAGCTGAATAGAGAAAAAATGAAGATCACAAAATTGTAACTGTAACCAGTACACAGGTAACCAGAAACTGTATTGTCTTACTCACTTTTTATGACTGTCCTGGAGCCCAACCCGAGGGCTGTGTTTTGCCCACAGCTCTCCTCTCTTGCTGCACTCAGCCTTCCGAAGTTGGGCTCTCTCTTATCAGCTTAATTGTATGTAATCACAGGCAGCTGAGCCCATCCCTCTGTTGCTTAACTTCAATGGAATCATAACTGAAAAGTCAACATTCATGACCTCTGTAACTAATGTGACATGTATCCGTTTACCTAATTCAAAAATCTAAAATTTGTGATTTCTGCTTATTTTTTTGAGCCAATGTCTCACTACATAGCCAAGGCTGGCTTTGAACTTATGACCATCCTGCTTCATCCTCATCAGGGAATACGAGATGTTCCACCCTTAGGGCTCCTTGTTTTGTTTTTAAATGGTCTTAAGACCCTTCGTTTTATCATCTTGCCACCAACCTTCCATGTATTCAGGCTACCCTTATCTTCAGTGTTCTCAAATGCAACAGAAAGAAAAATATATTATTTGCTGAATTCCTTGTTCCCTTAAAATTCCATGTTTGCTGACATGAGGCTGCTTTCTCTCTGACACAATTCTAAAGACTTTTTCTATTTCTTTCTTGTTAGGTGGTGACATTCAGTTGTTTAGAGATTCATAATATCTCATTATCCTCTTAATATCTGTAGACTATGTGGTGATGTTGCCCTTCCTTATCATTAATAAGCTTTGCTTTTTAATTTTATTGTTTAACCTGAATAAGAGCTAATAAATTCTATCAATTGCTTCAAAGGATAAGCTTTGGTGTCACTGATTTTCTACTTAGTTTTCTCTGTCAAGATATTGTTTTTTAAAATCTATTACATTTTAATTATTTCTTGTATTTGTGTGTGTGTGTGTGTGTTTATATACATATGTGTGTGTGTTCCATAACGTATGTGTAGAGGTTTTAGTACAACTTTCAGATATCAGCTTTTTCCTTCTCTCTGTGGGTTCCAGGAGTAGAGCTCAAGCTATCCCTGCTTACTGGTTTTTCTTTTCTCTCATTACTCTCCTTAGTGGGAGCGGGTGGGTAGGGGAGCAGGGTGGGGAATGGGGGAGGGTATAGGGGACTTTCGGGATAGCATTTGAAATGTAAATGAAGAAAATATCTAATAAAAATTGGAAGAAAAAGAATATAAGCAACAGAAACCGAGGCTACGTGGCATCATCAGAACCCAATTCTCCCACCATAACAAGTCCTGGATATACCATCACAGCGGAAAAGCAAGAATTGGATCTAAAATCACTTCTCATGACGATGATGGAGGACATTTGAAATGTAAATAAAGAAAATGTCCAATAAAAAAAGGATTAAAAAATAACTAGGGAAATTATGTTAAGTATTAGAGATGTTTTAATTACTTATTTTTTACTAATAAACTTTAAATGATTAAAAAAAAAAAAAAAAAAAAAAAAAAAAAAAAAAAAAGAAGAAGCCCAGCATAGCGATGCTAACACTTGCTGTACCTGTACAACAATTGTTTAGTGATCAGCATATTCAGCTTTAGATAATCAGTTTTACTTTACATCAGATTCAAATGAAGAGCAAACTTTATAATTGTTTTTCTTTACTCATTTTCATGATTCTTTATTTTTCTGGGTAGTTCTCGGTGTTCTATTTATTAGGCCTCCTCTAAGATGTGCCCTTTAACATTGCTTGTCGTTTAGAACATCTCTGACTATAGTTTTGCTCACTTTTTATTTGAGAAAATGTTTTTTAAGATTCATTTTGAAACATGCTTTATGGGTGGAAGTACTTTTTCCATCATTATTTGTAAGCCCACTCCCTGTCCTCTTGTCTTGCATAGCCTTGGATACAGTATCTGCCATTTGAATACTGTGAAGTGTCTTTTTGCTCTGATAACTTTTATATTTTCTCTTGACAACAGATATGCTGGACTGCTTTGTGCTTGGTGGTGGTGGTAATTTTCCAGCTGTCTTGGTAGTTTTATTACTTGTGTCCTCTGGGATCCTCAGCTTTAGGGTACAGTGTCTGTTATTAATTTTTAGAACGGTACTAGATACTTTTAACTTGTTTATTTCATGTTTTCTTCAAAAACACTTTTATTAATTATCTGATTTGTTATGCATTTTATTTTCAACACCCCATCTTCTCCCAAACCCACCTCCCCATTTCCACACTACCCAACTGTTTGTGCCGACTCTTTTTAACAATCAAATTCTATTACTATAAAGTAAATACTCCCTGTTAGTAGGACCAGACTCCATATTCTATTTTTTTCCAGTCTTTGTTCATTTGTTTGTTTGTTTGTTTGTTTTTCAAGACAGGGCTTCTCTGTGTAGCCCTGGCTGTCCTGGAACTCTGTATACCAGGCTGGCCTTGAATTCAGAAATCCACCTGCCTCTGCCTCCCAAGTGCTGGGATTAAAGGCTTGTGCCACCACCACCAGGCCTCTAGTCTTTTTTTTTTTTTTTTTGATATTTTATGTATTTACATTTCAAATGTTTTCCCCTTTCCCTGTTTCCTTTCAGGAACTCCGCTATCCCATCCTCTTTCCCTTGCCTCTATGAGGGTGCTCCCCTTCCCACCCACCCACTCCCACCTCACCACCTGGCATTCCTCTATACTGGAGAATAGAGCCTACACAGGACCAAGGGTCTCTTCTCCTATTGGTGTCAGACAATGCCATTCTCTGCTACAGATGTGGATGGAGCCATGGGTCCCTCCATGGGTACTCTTTGGTTGGTGGCTTAGTCCCTGGGAGCTCAGGGGTGTCTGGTTGGTTGATACTGTTGTTCTTCCTATGGTGTTGCAAACCCCTTTAGCTCCTTCAGTCCTTTCTCTAACTCCTCATTGGGGACCCCGTGCTAAGTCCAAGTGATGGCTTCAAGCATCCACCTCTGTATTTGTCAGACTCTTGCAGAGCCTCTCAGGAGACAGCCATATCAGGCTCCTGTCAGCAAGCACTTCTTGGCATCTGCGATAGTGTCTGGGTTTGGCTACTGCATATGGGATGGATCCCGAGGTGGGACAGTCTCTGAATGGTCTTTCCTTCAGTCTCTGCTCCACACTTTGTCTTTCCTTTAGACAGGAGCCCTTCTGGGTTAAGAATTTGGAGATGAGTGGGTAGTCCTATCCCCCACCCAGGGGCCTTGCCTAACCTCTGGATATGGTCTCTTCAGGTTCTCCCTCCCCTTTGTTGGGCATTTCAACTAATCTTATCCCTGTTGGATTCTGGGAGCCTCTTGCTTTCCTGGTACTTAGGACTTGCTGGCGGCTACCCCCAGTTCGCCATCCCCATTGCTACACACCTCTGTTCACATCCTCCCTCTGTAGATCATCAGTGTCTCCTCCCATGCCTGATCCTGTGCCCCTTTTTCCTCTCCTCCTCCCTTCCTCTCAAGTCCCTCCCACACTCTACTTCCAGTGAGTATTTTGTTCCCCCTTCTTTTTATCCTTATTAGATATTTTCTTCATTTACATTTCAAGTGTTATCCAGAAAGTTCCCCATACCCTTCCCCATTCCCGCCCTGCTCCCCTACCCACCCCCTCCCACATAATGGCCCTGGTGTTCCCCTGTACTGGGGCATATAAAGTCTGCATGACCAAGGGACCTCTCTTCCCAATGATGGCCAACTAGGCCATCTTCTTCCATATATGCAGCTAGAGACATGAGCACAGGGGGAACTAGGTAGTTCATGTTATTCTTCCACCTGTAGGGTTGAAGACCCCTTTAGCTCCTTGGGTACTTTCTCTAGCTCCTTCCTTGGGAGTCCTGTGTTCTAACTAATAGCTGACTGTGAGCATCCACTTCCGTGTTTGCCAGGCACTGGTATAGCCTCCCACGAGACAGCTATATCCGGGCCCTTTCAGCATTATCTTGCTGGCATATGCAATAGTGTTTATTTTTGGTGGCTGATTATGGGAAGGATCCCTGGCAGCCACAGTCACTGGTTGGTCCATCCTTTTGATTCAGTTTCACACATGATCTCTGTAACTCCTTCAATGTGTGCTTTGTTTTTAATTCTAGGAAGGGGCGAAGAGACCACATTTTGAACTTCCTTCTTCTTGAGTTTCATGTGTTTAGTAAATTGTATCTTGGGTAGTCTAGGCTTCTGGGCTAATATGCACATATCAGTGAGTACATGTTATGTGAGTTCTTTTGTGATTGGGTTAACTCACTCAGGATGACACCCTCCAGATCCATCCATTTGCCTAGGAATTTCATATATTCATTGTTTCTAATAGCTGAGTAGTACTCCATTGTGTAAATGTACCAAATTTTTTGTATCCATTCCTCTGTTGAGGGACATCTGGGTTCTTTCCA